>MU225156.1:537146-553659 GCA_018584345.1 Thuja plicata
ACTATAGGCAATTTTAGTTTCAATTTCATGCTTTTAGCTTACATTTCTAGCATAATTAATATAATTTCATTTTGGAATTGAATATTGTTAGCTTTGATTCATGAGTTATTTGTAAGTGCTAACAATTATATCTATGCTTTAAAAGCTTTTCAAATTCATTTTTCTAACCAAATACTAGCTTAAAAATGCATTCACTTCTAAATTTCAAGCATTCTTTAGATTAGAAGTATTTCAATTCCATAGCTTAATTCATGCTCAATTCATAGAATAGCATCATTTTACCATATCTAGTTGCAGATTTATCACATTTGATGGCTCTTCTACACACACCTCCACTTTAAAAATCCTCCGTATTAGAGAAGTTCAAGTTTTTGGCTCTCGTTCTAAGGGTAAAATACAGAAATCACTCCTAATTAGGAGGCAACAGGTCATCTCAATCACTTCGTAGAGAAAACAATTCATGTTTGTCTTTGCAAATTTATTGATTGAATAAGGACTATGTTGTGTTTTATGTTGGATAGAGAGGTCCACATTTGACATAAGACAATAGGCCTTTAGATTACCTTACTAGACTAGGATCAACAAGATGACCCTTAATGACCCCCCCCAGGTGCATTTTGACTTTAACATGCCATTCACCTCTATTATATGCCTTTATATGTTTAGGCTTTTGAAATTCAAATGTATCAAATACAAAATGGATCATAAATTCAATTACATTCAACTCTTTATCTTTAAAGATCACTTTTACCTTCATGAGTCTAAATGACTCTCCTCTCATGCTTTTTCCAGGGTGCCCTGCACCAATATGGAACATGACAATTTGCTGGTGTAAGAACACTATCTAAGGAACACACCTCAGATACTTCCGGATCACCTCCAACTCTTGCAATAGATACAAGATCATATTACAATCATACTTCAACAAATCTCATCAACATAACTTGTCACTGTCATTTTGGAACTCAAATAGTTAGACATAGGCATGGAAAAATTGCACTCTTTTGGATACCTTGACATCAATGAAAGAACTGACCAGCAACTTTTACATTAATGACAACCTTTTCCCAATAGTGAGTTGGGTCCCATGGTTCTTTACTACTGAAGCACCATTTCTTCCTTCAGAGGTTATTAATTTGATCTTCATCTAACTTCGTGGACACCTTATTCTGATTATTAAAATTTTGAAAGTTTTTTTTGTCCTAATGTTGGAACCCCTTCGACTGAAATTAACCCCTTTGACTGAAATTTGCTTTTTAAGGTAGAGGACTTCATGAATTTCTCTTTTAATGACATCCTGCACTATGGGTGGGCTAAGAGCCTTAATCCATTCTCTCATATGATTGGACAACCCATCAATAAATAATACAATCAACCTTCTCTATCAGTAACCTATTAGGGATTTTTCTTGTATGAATCACAGTGCTTGAAAAGACTACTTGAACACTATGCCTCCTAATATTGATTCAAATAGAAGAAAATACTAATTGCTAAGGATTAGATAAGATCCTTCTTCATTTTTGAGCTCCACATATACTCAGGTAGGTTTTACCTCTTAATGATCATTGATTACATAGTATATATAAAAGTGGACACTGATTTGCGATGTATCTTTGTTAAACCAACTTATGAAACACCTGTCAAATGATCAAGCACAACCAAATGCAAAGCTTAACTAGACAAACTATGATTGTAAGTATATAAAAAACTAGTGATACAAGGACTTTCATCCTTCTTCCTTTTAAGGAGGGATAACCTAGTTGATTCACTCTCTAAGGAATCATCAAATGAATTGTAATGAATAAAATTATCTAGACATGGAGTTCAGATAACAAAAATAAAGATTTTAATATTTGAATGATTGATTGATGAAGAAAACCACTAGAAAAATCAAGACCAGTGCCTTATCTATCAGGCAACAGAGTCAAACAAACATGCATTCCCAGAAAACCATAAATCCAAACTCACAAAACCCAAGTGAAATACCTTACAAATCACCCTTTTCACTTCAAAACCTGGACATCAGATTCATATACAGACAATCAACTGTCATATTTTGCCCCTGAGAATTAATCTCTCCTTGAAAGAGACATAGAAACAATCTCAAAACTACCTTATAGCTAATGTATTAAAGTGCCTTACAAATCAATACATAAGAATCAAAGTCAAACATATAAAGACATCAGACACATTTTGAACAGGGATTTCCTTCATCCTTCATTAAAATTCATCTGGATATACACATTTTCAAAACAAAGAGACACAAAAAATGAGACTCAAGAGCCTAAATATTGCCTAGCAGTCTAAAATTCAACATCCATGTTACAATGGAGAAAAAAAAAGATATAGGAGAAAGGAAAAACAACCCAGTCACCGACACCTGTCTGTCCCCAAAAAATATCTGCAACTGCTCAAATTGAAACTGCAAAAATCTGATTTGATTTTTCCTCAATTGGTCTTCAAAATCATGATCTCCTTTTCGAGACCTTTCTGACAACATATAATACTCTATATTTTGGATAAAATTTTCCCTCTGAATCATCCCTAACAAACTCCATCTCCCATGCATATTCTCATTTAAAAGTTTGAAATATTTGCATTTGGAATAAATTATTTTTCAATAGTTGAACTATTGAAATGAGACAAATTAAACTTTAAAATTTCCCTTTTTCCAGATTTTGTCTCATTGTGACACTTGCCACCTATGCTTAATGGCTTAGTGGTTAGATGGTGAGAATCTTTCCATTAAGCCATTAAGTCAGCCCTTGGATCTTTCTGAAGTTGCTCAGTTTTTAATCCTTTTCCATTTGTGATGGATTTAATTAAATATTTCAATTAATTTATTATTTCCTCATAATGCACCAGAATGCGACACTTGTCACTTGGGCTTAATGGCTTAAAGGGTAGATAGTGAGCATCTTTCCCCTAATCCATTAAGTCAACCTTTGATTCTTTTTGAAGTTGCAAGTTCTTTAACCCATTTGATGAAATAAATTTAAATTAAAAAATAATTTGAAAACTACACATCTCACTAGAATGCAACACTTGTCGATCTCTCATTGGTGCCTTTGAACTGCATTTGACTTGCACCACTTGGCACCTACTGGGCACCATGTGGTGTCCTCTGATTGGCTGACTAGTCCACTGGGCACCACTTGTCACTTGTGCCACATGGACCAATGGCTTAATGGCTTAAGCTTATCTTCCTTGCAACTTTCTCACTAAGCCATTAAGCCATTTGTTGATTTTGGCCACCTCGAGATCCATGCCCAAACATGCAGCCTCTTACGCTTAGTCACCTACCATGTCAACCTTGTGGGTCCCACCAAAGTTTGGGCATCTTCCCCTTGGGCACAATTTTCAAGGCAAGCCCCCAGCTCCTACCCTCGCCCATAGTCTCCTCTTTCTTCTTCAAATTACATACTGAGTTTGTTTGCATATAAAGATTATGAAATCCCCTTTCATGATGAATGTGGGATAATGGGTTTTAGAGTTTTTAAAGCATTTTATGCTTTTTGCTTCAAAATAATGTGGGCCCCACCACACATTAAGGCTCTCCATCATGTGGTCTCCAAAGACCTCTTGCCTCTTTACTTTATATTACTAATTGTGCACTTTACACTATAAATACTTCAAATTTTTACCGCCCCATAAATGTGGGACAAAGTGCTCACCTTGTTTCACAAACCAGAATGCCTTTTCGCGCCTTGCGCATGCTCTATTTACCTTTAAACTTCAGTACAATTTCCTTGAAATCATGTTCCTTCTTAATGCTCTGTTCACATATATTATTCACTATATTATGCACAACGCTCTGGAATTGCACATGAATGCTTTTAAAAAACCAAAAAAAACTTCCCATATGCTGCTGCGCAGCCCTCCAAACATGGCGTGGAGTTTATGCTGGCTTAAACTGCATTAGTATATTGGTTTTTTGAGTTTTAATGTCATTTTTTACTATGCAGCACAACACCTTATCTTCTCCAAGGGCTGCGTAGGATTTGGATGCTTCACCATCATTCTTCTAACTCCATTGCATAGGGTAGATGCATGTGTTTGCTTCTATATTGGCCCTTACACCGGCCAATTACATTTGCTAGAAGTTTAAATGCCTTATCAACATATCCATTTTGTGTGCATCCTAAAATCATCACATTTCATGAGATGGCATATCTTTGAGGCATCATGCAAACAGTCACATGCCTTGTTCCAAAGCTTCCATTTTAGCACGGGCTGGGAGTATGCTGGCAAGGTTGTTGAATTTTCTTTACACCTGTGATTTTCATTTCTTGAAAGGTGCTCCTTCCATAAATCATTTTACATGCCTTATTTCCATTTGATTGGAATGCTTTGGTTTACTTTTGGCAGCCTCTGCTTTCCCCACATTACTCTTGCGCTAGCCTTCATGCCAATATTGCATATACATGAATGTTTTAAACATAAACCCTACACAATATTATCTTTTCTTGGAATTTTTTATTACAACTTGGTGTTCACCATACTTGCAGATGGCACTTCAAACAGTCCACGTGGTTTCGCTGGTGGCTTGCAGGCATGTTGCATTGGCTGACCTTTTGAAATGTGCCTTGGCTACGCTCAAATTTTGCACTAAAGGGAACAATATTTTCTCTTATGCTTTGTAAAAGCAGGGAATAAAAATGTGCCTCACACTTGCACTAGCCTTCATCTTATAATCACCAACAAGATATCCTCAACCTTTTCAAGTATGTTCTCCATGGCCTCCACAAAGCCCATGTTAAGCATTTCATCGGCCTCATCAAGGGAAAAATATTTCAATGATTTCAAGTTTAGACCCCCTCTCTCGATATGATCCTTGATACAACCTGGTCTTCCAACAACAATATCTACACCTCTGTGTAGTGCATTTGCTTGAAAACTTTTGAGAACAATCAATAAAATCACTTTGTAAATAGAACAAGAAAATTGCTTGTATAATAAAATAACATTCCTGAACTCCCAGTTTGAACGCCATCACCTTTAAATTTATTCTCACCTTCCAATAAACCAAACACAACTTTCATTGGAGCCACACCATATAGCATTGAATTGGTGATCAAAATCATTCAACTTTTATACCTCTGCAAAATTATCACATTAATGGCAACTGGCCTTTTCGGTTGCCTTTAAAAACTGACAAGATCTAGTAACCGGGACATGACGATGGGCATACACATTCCATGATTGACATTATTCCATGCTGAAAAGTGATTCCTGGTGAAACCAAACAGGTGAAAATATTTTAATCGCCCAAGTCGCCTCTTTACAATAATTCTGCAAATTACCCTGTCCAATAGCGGTAAACACATTTGGTTTTGACTTTGAAAACATGTCAAAAGACCTCCTAGAAATTTGAGCCTCCGGATACTAGAAGTATGTGATATGGAGAATATAGATCTAGAAGGGTGGCTCTTGAAAATCATCCAGACACATTTGGTTGCCCCTCGAAAGTAGCCACTTGAAAATGCAGAGAACTAAAAACATAAGGAATATCGATTTCTGCAAATGGAAAGAAACTTGAAGAGTGTACAAACAAAACCCTCAGGATCTAAAACCTTGCAAAATTGAAGGAAATTTGGTCTATAATTCAGGGAAACCATTTTTTTGATATGAAAAATCATGGTATTCAAGAGATAACCTTGCAACAGGGCCTCCGACCAAGCTGTGCAACTGATCTGCATCAAAATATTAGAAACTCCAAAGGGAATCGGATTGGCAAATTGGACAAACGGATTTATCATGACCTGAAAATCATCAGGGAAGCACATTTCCACACCTATAAGATAGGGGAGAATTAAATTATCCATTCCATTCAACCAAGTGTAAAATTTTAAGACCTCAAAGTAGGTCATTCAGAAAACTGCATACGACAATTTAGTACATTGATAGAAACTGCAAATGGAATGGGCTTAGCAAACTGACCAAATGGACTTGTCCTAAAGACGGAGACTCAAAAATTATTTGACCTCTATAATGGATTACAAGAGGAATTTTTTCAATTAGGTCACAAGGTCAAAAGTCACAATTAGTCAAACGGGGCTACTCAGAATTATGATCAATTACACAATGCATGACAACAGTAAACTACCAACTTTGAGGGGTTTGAAAACTAGTCAAAACATATCAAAATGAGTTGGGATTTGAAACATAGGTTCTTTGATATGAATAATAAACATCCCCAAAGTGGCAGGTCATGAAACATTTCTGGGTGCAAGATATTCACAGGCAAACTAGGCCTGTTACAACAGATTGACACTTAGGCAGAAATGCAAATTTGGACAAGTGCTCAAAACATGACATCATAGAACAACTCAAAACTTGAAATTAATGACATGGGATGTCTTCAAATGCCTAAGAAAGAGTGATAAGTACTTGATATGCATGGAAAATTTCATAATCTCACCTATTCAAATAGGCTCAAAAAGCACTTATAGGGGGTCAAAATGCAAAGCACTAGTGAAACACTCAAAAATGCTTGTATTTTTGAGTACCAACATAACCTTCAAAAATAAGCCATGAAAGTATCCACTGAACCCCATTGTTTCAGCTGTGATAGCTCCTTTAAGTTTGATTCTAGATCCTTCTTATCAAATTTAGCAATTAATCTCCTTGTAAATTCATCTTAAAAGACAATATAATCATGACCTAAAGTAATGAGCCCATGGTACCACCATTTGTATGCATTTCCATCCAAGTGTAAAGTTGCATATTTGATACAGAGGGCTTGACAACTAGGTATCACTTTCTTTCAAGATATTAGTTTTGTGCGTAACTCAACCATCCTATGGTTGTTCTTGTTGGATCTTCTTCCCAATAGGATCTCCAATACCCCTCAACCAAATTATCCTCCAAGGTATAGTTAGATCCAAGAAGAATCCAATGTTACCAAGCTTAACTAGTCCAACTAGTTAACAAAAAGCCTAGTTCCTTCTATCAATTCACCACCTAGTCTATCAAATCTCTGCTTATGATCTTCTCACCCACTCATTGAGACCCTCCATACACCTCTTGACCCTTTCTTGGTCATTCTGCATCCTTCTTAACACTACAAGATGGCCCAACCTTTCATTTGGTCTTTTATTCACTAGGAGGGCTAATTGATCAATTCCTTGTAGCCTTGTTTTCACTGATTTTGGTCTATTTCTTCCAAAACCTCCAAATGACCCTACAAATAAACTTGAGAATCTTTAAGATATCAATCTACCCTATTAGAATCCAAATCCCTGACCTCTGTTTTCACCCAAAACCCTATTTTCTTGCAGGCCCTAGTTTATAGCCTCTTAAATAGGCCTCTAGACTAGTTAGCATGAATAATTGCTAAACATGTCTCCAAAATTTGATTCACCTCCAACCACCATTGAATCCTTTTAGGAGACATTCTTGAGCATCCAAAAATTCTATCAAATCCTTCCCAAAAGGTCGTGGGTGCATACAAAAATTCAATCTCTTCCCTGTCCTGCCTCACTTGGTTTCACCAGTCAGCCATAGGGCATCATATTAGGCCTATGAAATCCATTGATACCACAACCAAAAGAAAAAAAACACTAACTATTGACCCTAACCATTCCTTCCCCATGTTTTTAGACAAATCCACTGGAGGAAAATTAGGTTAGTGCCATTTCTATCTAATGGTCATTGTTTTGCCTCTATCAGACTAGTGACCTTCAAAACCTTCTAACTTTAATCCTATTGTACTTCAAATAAAACTAATTAATGCATAAGAAAGAAGAAAATTAACACTAAACAATCATGGAGGCTGATCACCTATGCCAATCCATATAAGACCGTACAGAAGCAAAGATACAGTTCAGATTATGCAAATGAGGGTGCAGACATTTGTATAAAGGTGTCAGAAGTAAAAGTCTCAATCCAAAATTTCATTAGCCTTGTCCAAACATTGATTCCAAGCTTATATATTGAGCTTGGGTGGTTACATTTAGTTCTAACCATATTTTTCCAAATCTTGCAAAAGTTGCTCGAGCAACTTTTTGCTTTAGAAAGCATTTTGACTTCCTATGTCAACTTGATGGTTGATGTTGACTCCTAAGACCCTAAATAGCATAAATAGGGTCCTAAAACATACCTCCAACCCCTATTGTCCTAAAATGACAACTTTTCACATATTGAGGCCAAAATGACCTAATGAGCACTACGACTCTTACATCCATGAAGTTAGACTAACATGTTTCCAACCCTTTGGGAACTTATTCCAACACACACACTCAACTCCTAAAACATACTAAACACCATAAAAACAAGAAATAGGGAGGTTCCCTGCACCATACTCCCCTGGAAAAAATATCTCAAGTCCCTTGAGTTAAGAAGTCTTCAATGGTAACCCCATGTTTCAGTATGTCCAACTCTGTTATCCAAGTGGCCTCAGCTTTAGGAAGTCCCTTCCACTTGATGAGGTACTCCTTGTAGTTTCCCTTCCTTGTCTTCTTGATTACTTTGGAATCAAATACCATGTCCAATTGTAATGGCTTTGGGGTAGGCAAGTCTTTCACCCTCTCATCATCCTCCAGATCTGCAATTGTTGACTGACCTATATCTGAGGTTGATCCCCTATAGGGATAAAAATCACAAACATTAAAGATGGGTGAGATTCCCAAATCAGGAGGTAACTCCACCTTGTTGCCCCACTTTTGGTCTTTATACCTTAAGACAAAAATGGATGTTTAATGTGTAGTAGTATTCTTGAATGTTTCATGTGAGTCCAGAGTCTAAGTCTAGAAATCCCCTAAGGATAGAAGGCCTTTATCGAATTTCCCTAATTTGACTTCTCCTTCCTAAGCCAAGTGAATTCTAGGTCTGAAATCATGTTTTTATCAGGTAGGTTAAGTTCCCAATCTAGTAAAGGCTATGGTTTGAAATATTCTAACCTCAAACTCACAAACAGATGAAATATTTAGTCTTATATCTTCATGTTTCAGCATTGGCGAGAAATCAAATTGTAGCTTCTCTTTGGTGAAAAATCACCTGCGGAGTGTGTTTTCCGCAAATGACAGACTTAAGAGTATCAAGAGAAAATAGAGATGGAAAATGAGAAATTTGGGGGCAAGAAAGCTTTGACCATTTAGATCGATCCTATGGGAAACAAAAGAAATGGTCAAGGAAAGGAAAATTCATGGAGTTAGCTTATAGGTGGAAAAGCGAAAAATGGCTTCTTCGCTGCTCCTACAGGCGGGTTTCGACTCGCGAAGTGTGTTCTTTGCCAAACCATTAAGGTGAAGGAATTTTAAAGCAGAATCCATCTCATAAGAGATCCAGCATATAAAAAAGGCTAATGGAATCAACACATATCATTTTGACACCCCTATAGGCCAGATTTCTCCTTTGGTGGATTTTCAGACAGAGAGCACTACAAAAGTATTTCTCCGCCCAAAGGAGAAATGGGAAATTAATTTTCCACCACTTCAAGAAAGTTACCGTTATGGTTACTAAAGTGAAAATATGTTTTCTAATGGCATGTAAAGAAAAGTAATTAATTCAAATAAAGCCATTTTACTCAGTAACAGACTTGTGCATTAATGTAGAGGCCTCTTCATTCGTGTGGCGTGAGAAGTCGGCCGTTAAATGGTAAGAATTCAAAAGTATAAAATTAGTTGAAGATTTTGAACAGGACCACCATTTTTTTTCCAAATTTTTTGAATTCAAAGTCCCTAACATGAGTTGTTCATTATCTCTGTATTCCAAAGAAAAATTCGTAATCATACTCACATGGCTTCTGGATTTGTGTGATTCGACAGAATGAACGATATTACCTCTGATTGCCACAAAATATTAGATACTTCACTAAAGTTATTCGATATGAAGAACTTCTAGAATAGATTGAGAGTGGAGAAGATGCATCCTATCATAGAAAATCTTAAGGAGAGTGGGTTAGTCAAAGCCGCTAGTTTTCCTATGGCGGTTCAAGCTCCTGAATTGGTCCAGGAACGTATAGCTTGATACAACCTAGACACCAATTAGATTCTTCTACCTGATAACAGAGTGCTCCTCTCTATTGCTAGAGATTCTATCTGGAATTCCCTACATATTCTAGAACAAATGGAATACTCTAAAATGACTTACAGTCGGGCAGTCTCTGAATATTAAGCGAAGAGAC
Organism: Thuja plicata; assembly: GCA_018584345.1. Taxonomy (NCBI): domain Eukaryota; kingdom Viridiplantae; phylum Streptophyta; class Pinopsida; order Cupressales; family Cupressaceae; genus Thuja; species Thuja plicata. The sequence continues at coordinate 547,273 of MU225156.1, forward strand.
TTGTATGGAAAAGAGAGATCATGAAGTCCTGGTTTAAAGAACCCAAGAGCACCAAGGGAAAGTTTCCCAAAAAATTATTCATCACAAATCTAAAGCCATAAATCATGGATATCCTGGTATTGCTTCACAGGATTAGAGGTGAGAGTGAAGCTCTTAATTTTGTTGAACAATATTTCTTCTTGGTTTAGATAATCTGCTCCTAGGATCATTTCATTGACTGGGCCCTTATGGTGAGTGAGAATCTCTTGGATGCCCTCAATAGGGCCAAATTCTAGAATGAATTCTACATGTCTTCGGTCCTCTTGTATATTTTAGCTACGATTCAAATCTTGCCTTGGATTCCTAGGTTAGAGGAATTCCCAGATGATGTAAAAAGCTATGAGTTTTTCCCTTTTGTGCAACTACAAAATAGTTATGCTAATTATCTGGGAATTCCTCTAACCTAGGAATCCAAGGCAAAAAGCTATGAGTTTTTCCCTTTTGTGCAACTACAAAATAGTTATGCTAATTATCTCATAGTTAATGACGCCTTTACAATGAGACTGTGCAGGGAGCTACAAGGTTGTCCAGAAAGGATATTTTCTCCTAAAGCCATGGCTTTTATAAGCCAATTTGGATGCTATTTTATTCAGTTTAGAGATTTCTCATATCTTCATCTTGCAGGTTTTGATGACTTTCCTTTGAAGCTTCCCAGATACCCTACTAACATGATCGTGTTGATTGAGGTGATGAGGCAAGCACTCTAGGTGAATCTAATCTATACTAAGGAAAAGAAGAAAGGCTACGAATTCCCAATGACCATCGGAGCTTATAGTTGTGTGTCATCGTCGGAGGTGAAGAATGTTCTTAAAACATTCTCGAAGAGGTTCTCTCTAGAAACATATGACATTCTAAGGCCACAATATGATCCAGTTAATTATGCCAGAGATGTCTTACAGATGAATCAGGTAATTCATCATGTACCCAATATTGAAGACTATTAGGCCAATTTCCAAGATGAGTTGGAGAGCAGGGAAAGATTCTATACCCGGTTAACCATTGAACATATCAAAAAGTTCAATGTTAACATTGCAGTAGAAGGGCTAGAAGCTGATGGAAATCATCTATATGATGACACATACTTGGAGAAGATAAATTCCACCCCTATCAGCTCAGAGCCTATGCTAGACCAAGTAGTAAGTAACTTATAGGCTCTGATGGGGGGATTTACAAAAGAACAATTCAATGGGTTGAGTGGACTGCAAGTTGAAGGAAGAGGTCAAAAAGGAAGCCTCCCACTCAGCAAACTCTGGCAAAGGCAACTTCTAGCATTGTAACCACTTCATCAGCAACAATCCCAACAGTTGCAAAAGGATCAATTCAACCATCGGGAGTTGGTGATGAACCTCCTGAGAAGACTTCTCTCTTAGAGAAGACCTATGGAGAGGGTCCTCTTCTAGACATCGAAGCCACTAAAGAAGTAGTCCTGACATAAAAATTAAGTCTACAACTGAGCTTTCTAAAGCTACAAAGTCTAAATAGCCGACTAGTGCTATTACTGTGGATACTTCGGCCGGGACCTCGACCCAAGAAACTCCAAGGTGGGCATCCCCTATCATAGTTGATGTAGGAGAGGATAGCCCTAGTACCTCTACTACAAAATTTGTTAAGAGGGGTGGGGAGCAACAGGAGGTTGCTCAAGTTGTAAAATTAATCTCCTCCTCACTCACTTTGTAGAATCCATTCGCTTCCCACCCTAAAGCTACTCCTTCTCTCATAAGGAAGTTGTTCATTGAAGAGTTGGTTTCTGCCAAAAAATTTACCAGCGCAGAGTCATGGATAGAAAACACTCTAGAGCACAAAAGGAAGAGAGTGGGAGAAGCAATTCCCAGCAAAGACACTCTATCATGGGCCTTTTAGCCCAAGGCTACCACAAGCAAGAAGAAGAGTGTGAAGACAATGTCTACTCTGGGTCATGATCCTAAGATAAGACATTTCACCATGGAAGTAGCCAAGCCCACTAAAGAGGGTAGACTCAAAGATCTGGCGGCCTCAGACTTTCAGTTGCAGTCATTTGATATGGGATTGGCTCGACATGATACCAAGGTGGACTAGTGGAAGTCCACTAATGTAGTGATAGAGGAAGAGCTTGAAGATCTCATGACTTCCAAAATTTAGCTTAAATTAGAAGTGGCCCAACTAACTGACTTCATCTGACAGCTTCTCACTCCTATTGTGAGCACTCCCAGCACCCAAACCTCCTTCAATCCCAGTGCTGTGGAGAACCAAGCCATTCTGGCTAAGTTGCAAGAGGATCAACATTATGGGAATATTGGTAAAATGTGGATCAAGAGGCTTGATTCAGAAGGCCTAGCAATCATTGAATAGTTAGGTAACGCTCTTCTAAGGATAGAAACATAGAGGAGCAACATTGGTAAGAAGTTACAGACTCTCACTGCAGAAAGAGTAATATGCTAGGAATGCATAGTCATGTTGCATGTGGCAGTGAAGATGAAGACTAAGGAAGCCCTAAAGGCTAAGATTCTATAGAAGTGTGATGAGACTTTGATCGAATGGCTCCAAAGTCTGGAGTTCAAAATCAAGATGATCATTCAGGCTGAGACCGGACTACAACAAACAGATGTTAAGGTTCAAGAAGAACAAATTAAAGATTTTAAACTTCTCTTAGGACTTCATGCAGAATCACAAACCAGTGGTCAAGGTAAAGAACTTGTTGGAGTAGTCAACATGCAGAAGACATTCACAGATTATCTGCACAATTTAGCGGAGCAATCTTTGACTCATCTAGACAAGGTGCCAGAGCTCCAGCAATTGAGTGGATGCATCTTTAGGGCTATGGAGGAACTGAAAGATTAGATAGAAGCAATCAAGACTCTAGCCAAAGAACATTCCAGATGGCTCATCCATTACACCAATGTCCATCTCAATAGACATGAAGAGCTCATCCAATTCATCACTGTTGTAATTGCCTATAGGTCCAAATTAGATAAGGGGAAGGAAACTTAATCATAGATATATTCCCCCTTGTTCTATTTTTGTTAGTTTTGTAATGGATAAACCTTTGGTTATCATTTCTGGTTGGAAAATTTGAACTCTTTCGGTTACTCCTTTTTATAACGGTCCAATCTAGAACTCTATATGTATTATTCCCAAAATCAATACAATGGTCGGCTAAATTTTGGTGTGAAGAATAGCATTTTGCTGAGTCAATTATCTATGTCTGAATGCCATTTCTTTAACTGTTCCATTGCATTTCATTTATCTTTCTGTTGAATTTGAACATCTCTTTTGAATTAGATTTGTAATTTGTATTCAAACCAAAATTCTGTATTATGATTTGATATAGCTAATTAAGGGGAAAATCAGTTTCTATCCTAAGTTTTGGGAATTTTCTTACGATATATATTGACTAAATATCATAATATTATTAATCTTCAGTCTTGCACCTACATTTTTAGTAATTATCCATGCATCACCAGTTTTGGGAGTTAATCTAATTGATAAGATCTCAGAATTGGCTAGATTTAGAATGGTATTTACTTTGCCTGAGCTATTTCCTATCTAGACTTAGCTTGGTTTACCTCTCCTGCTCTCAGGTTAAGAGCATACCTCTGTTAGATTAGGAAAGATAAAAATTCATTGAATATTATTCATATAAGAGAGATGTACCTTCAAATTCAGAGGGAGAATAGGTTTTCAAGTAACTATTTCCCAACTATTGTATTCAATTGTTCTTAAACATTTTTGGGTATTTTAGAGTTACATTCAAAAGAACAATCTGTTTACCAACACACCTCATAGGCATTTTTGGCATACTTGTGCAAAATCTTCAAAGGCCATATCTTTTTCATCAGTAGGTTGGCCATTGGCTAGCCTCTCCTTCCTAAGGTAGGCAAGTACTAGATCCCCCACTTTGAATTGTAAATCCCTCCTAGTCTTATTAGCTCTGATTTTGTACTTATCCACTTGTTGTTGCAAGGTCTTGTTGACTTGCTCATGCAACTCCATTTGTTCTGCAAATGACTCCCCTTGTGAACTCCTCTTTTCTTGCAAACTAAGATCACTCAACTCCAAAATTCCTCTGGGGTTGACCCCATAAACTATCTCAAAGGGGCTCTTTCCCGTACTCCTATTCATGGAGTCATTGTATGCAAATTCTACCTGCCCAATGATATGATGCCATGATTGTCCATGTTTCTTGGTCAAACATCTCAAAAAATTTCCAAGTGACCTATTTTCTACTTCTATTTTCCCATTTGATTGTGGATGGTAGGCTGAGGAGAAAGAAAAATTAGTTCCAAGCATCTTCCAAAGAGTTCTCCAGAAGTGGCCGACAAACTTTGTATCCCTGTCACTGACAATATTCAAAGGCAAACCATGAATTCTAACAATATCCCTAAAGAAGAGTCCTGCAATCTGAGAAGCATCATTAGTTTTCTTGCATGGAATGAAGTGTGCCATATTTCTGAAATGGTCTACCACCACAAATACACTATCATGACCCCTTGTTGTCTTTGGTAACCCGAAAACAAAGTCCATACTAAGGCACTCCAAAGGCCTTTGGGGTATAGAGAGTTGTTGATATAACCCACTATTTCTTCTTTGTCCTTTTTCCCTTTGACAAATCTAACATTGTTCCACAAATCTCCTCACATCTAACTACAGTTTAGGCTAATAGTAATTCCTATGCACCTACTCCAAAGTGGCCTCCCAAGCTCCCTTGGTGTTTCTCCTTCACAATATTTTCCCTCATTGATCCTTAAGGGATATACATAAGGTGACCTTTCAAAAATAGGCCTTCCTACAATATATACTCACTAAAATCCACCTTGAACCCCCACTAAAACCTTACACAAACTTCATAAGCTTCCTTGAAGTCTTTGTCTTCCTTGTAGAGATCCTTCAAATCATCCATTCCTACACTTTGTAGTTGTATCTCTTGGATTGTGAGTAATCTCCTACTAAGAGCATCTACAACCTTGTTTCTAACCCCCTTCTTGTGCTTAATCACAAAGGTATAATCTTGTAATGCCTCCACCCATTTAATGTGTCTTTGATTCAACTTTTCTTTCCCATTTAAGAAACTCAAGGCATGATTGTCTGTATAGACCACAAACTCCCTAGGTAATAGGTAGTGCCTCCACTTCTTCAAGGCTTGTACCATGGCATATAGTTCCAAATCATAGGTGGAGTACTTTTGTTTTGCCTCATTCAACTTCTCAGAGAAGAAAGCCACAGGGTGTCCCTCTTGGCTCAACACTACTCCTATAGCCAACTTGCTAGCATCACACTCTACCACAAAGCGTTGATTAAAATTGGGAAATCTAAGTGTAGGTAACTTTGTAATCCTCTTTTTTAACATTTCAAACCCCTGATCTGTTGCTGCTATCCATTCAAATTTGCATTTGATACCACCCTTTATGGTGTTTAGGATTGGGGCACATACATGACTGAAATTTCTTACAAATTTCCTATACTAGGAGGCCAATCCATGGAAACTCCTAACATCCCCTACATACCTAGGTGTAGGCCATTCCAATATGGACTTAACTTTTTCCAAGTCCATTTTCATGCATCCATTAGCAACCACAGAACCAAGGTAAACAAGTTCAATTTTTAGAAACTCACACTTTTCTTGATTGATCATTAACTTTTCTTGATGTATCCTCCTCAAGACCATCTCCAAATGCTTCATGTGCTCCCCCTTGGACCTTCTTAATATCAAAATATCATCAAGGTAAACTATTACAAACTTACCAATAAATTCTGCCAACACTTCATTCATGAGTCTCATGAATGTGCTAGGTGCATTACTTAGGACAAATGGAATTACTAGCAAGTCATACATACCCTCATTGGTCTTAAATTCTATCTTCCACTCATTCCTTGGCCTCACCCTTATTTGATGGTACCCTAACTTCAAATCCACCTTGGAAAAGTAACAAGAACCTCCTAAATTATCCATTAAGTCTTCAATCCGGGGCATTGGGAATCTATATCTGATGGTGATCTTGTTTATAGCCCTAGATTCCATACACATCCTCCATTTTCCATCCTTCTTTGGTGCAAGTACTATAGGTACAGAACATGAGCTCAAACTCTTTCTTATTAACCCCTTATTCAACAAATCTTGGATTTGTTTGGCCATTTCTACATTTTGGCTTGGTGTCATCTTATATGCTGCTTTTTTTGGGAGATTTTATCTAGGTATGAATTCAATCTAATGACTCACATCCCTCATATGTGGTAGAGCACTTGGAAAACCATTATCTACAATCTCATGGTATTTCTCCAACAATGCTTGTACCTCTGGTGGCAGGTTGGGTTTCTCTTTAGTCTCCTCTTTGGGCTTTACTATTACTGCACAACACATACCTTTCTCCTTCT
>MU225156.1:566756-580057 GCA_018584345.1 Thuja plicata
TCCTGTGAGTGTAACATTGCTACCTGTGGATAGTTCTCCAATGCAAATTATGGATTTGGGAGATGGAGAGAGTAGTAGTAGTGAGTCTTCAAAATCAGATGGAGCAGCTAAGAAGACCACCGAGACAAGCCAAGCCTCTCCGAAGTTGGTCCCTCAAGTCCCAAAAAATCCTTTTGCTACACCTACAGTAGCAGCCACCCTAGTTAAAAGGAAAATGTTCAGCTTCGATTCACTGGGGGCTACATCCCAAGTGATAAGCACTAAGTCGTGGCTGGAAGACACCCTGGAGAGGAAGAAATGAAGGAAAGATGAGAGTACTCCAGCAAAAGATACTATTTCCCTTGTGGTACAGTCTAGATCAGCACTGTCCCAAGCCAAGAAGCAGAAGTCACTGTCAATATTAGGCCATGATCCAGCCACAAGTCACTTGACCATGGAGATAGCGAAGCCTAACAAAGAGGGTAGATTGGAGGATATGGCTATTGATGATTTTACACTACATTCAATAGACCTCGGTGAAGCAAGGCATGATACCAAGGTTGGTATGTGCAAGTCAACCAACGAAGTCATTGAAGAACAATTAGAGAGCCTGAAGTCTTCCAAAGTAGGAATGAAGGCAGAGATTGAAGAATTGAATCAATTCATCCAAAAATTGGTGTCTCCTCTAGCAACCATCTCTGGAGTGACGGTGACAAAGAACCCCACGGCTGCCGAAGTACAAGCTCTTATTTCCCAACTCCAGGAAGATAGGCACTTCAGCCAGATAAGTAAAGAATGGATTGAAAAGGTCAGAGAAGATGGGATTACTGTTATAGAATAGATTGGGAGCAATATTCTAAGGTTGGAGAAAGAAACAGAAAACATTCTGACAAACAGTAATGTTCTGGCAGGAGAAAGAGAAAAGAGTGACGAATGTAGTGCCCTCTTGAAGATGATCCTACAAATGAAAGGGAAAGAAGCCATAGAGGCAAAAATTCTATCAACAGGAAGTGAGCCTATAGCTAAATGGCTTAAAAGTATATTATTTAGGTCCGAAATGATACTATCCGTAGAAAAAGGACTTAGTGAAATAGGGAACAAAATAAGTGAAGTCCAGAATAGGGGATTTGAGCTAATAAGAGAATTCCATACAGAATCCCAAACTAGCGGCTAGGAGAAGGTGTTAATTGATGTCAATATAATGAAAGAGAATTTCTCTAAGTACTTAGACAGTTTCATCGATGCGTCTGCAAGTGGCACGAACAGAGCTACAAAATTGAAAAAGCTGAGCGGGCACATACACGTGGCCATGGAAGAGCTACCGAAGCAGTTAAATGCGACAAAGAAGGTGGCTAGAGATCATGCCCAGTGGCTCTTAAGATATACCAATGTCTACGTGCCCAGACATGAAGAGTTAGTTCCAATAGTGGTTTCTACCAAAGCTTATCAGACAAAGATGGAAAAAGGAAAGGAGGCCAAATGATTTAATTTCCCCTTTTCTTTTCCATTTCCTTTCCCTTGTAATTAGTTAGCGACAGAAGTGGTTTTCTTTCCATCTGTCATTTAGAGAGAGATGAACTGATTAAACTCCCTTTGTAACGGTCATCCCCTAGCTCTATATGTATGAAGTTGAAAGATTAATGAAAGGTTGACAAATTTTTTGGTGTGGGATACTTGATGTTGCAGAGACAATTGAAAGTGTTTTATATCAAAGATTTTCTGTTCCATTAGCTTGGAATGGTAGTTAGATGGTTCTCTCTTTAAAATCTAAGTTACAGTAAGAAGGAAAGGATGTTTCTTTCTTTTGTTACAAGGATGTGAATAAACCTCAGTAGGATGTGCTGTGGGATATTCAAAGGAAGATCAAATAAAGGTCTTTAATATTTCGTCTAAACTTATTAAGCAATAGCCGTAAATTAGTTAGTGCTAAGTGTATGAGTTCATAAAATCTATGATTTCTACAGCTTGGTTCATAGATTAGAAAGCTCTCCTTGCCTGGATTAAGTTATGTTTAGGCTTAATTTGGTTTGCCTCTTCTGCTCTCAGGTTAAGAGCATACCCTGTGTTAGTTTTAGGATCAAAACATAATTCATTACATATCATTCCATAAGGGAGCTGTACCTACCAATTCAGAGAAAAGCCAGTAATCAGAGAATGGATTTTCAACTGTTGTAATTAGATATTGTTCATAATTTAGGCACTAAGAGTCATATTCCTAAGAAGCAAGAAAGGACAAATCTGTTTACCAACAGATTTTTGGCGACTCTGCTGGGGAAAAACTGAATAGTCACTAGACCAGTACATCGTATCATGAGGAAAAATGGTACTCCCTCATGAGAATATCTTTCCTGTGCTCCAACCAAACCTTGGTTTTCAAGACGACCAAGAAGACATAAGCTTGTCTCTCAATACATTTGTTTGGAGATATAGGAGGAACGCTGAGCATTACAAAAACGCGAGCCAGGTATTAGAAGAAGAAGAAAGAAAGGCGAAAGCTTTAGAAAGAGTGGTTCAACGGAGGAATAGCCAGAGAGCAGAAAGACAAGCATGAAGAGAATCCCAGCAGTAAACTCTTCTCAGCACCCTGGAACGCACAAGGTTCCTCAGGAGTACCAGAGAACAGGGTGGGTGAGATCCTACGTTTGACAAGCTAGAAGAGCTTGGTTTTCCCATCCTAGAGTTTCTTAAAAGAAGAGGAGAAAAGAAGAGTCAGAGTAGACCGGCCTCCCCTGTTAGGAATCAAATTACTTCACAAAACACTTGCCAGGTATTGACTCTTCATGGTATCAATACTCCCTCGGTTGTTAATTTTCCACAATATAGTGCAAGGGCTGTCATGGCTGCTCCATGGGCTGCAGCAGTTGGACCTTTAGCGTTAGCGGCTTACCATCCACTTCCTGCGAGGTCGAGAAAGAATTTTCCTAAGTTTTCTGGTGACGGAAAGGTCACTTCGGATGAACATATTAAAGCATTCTTTGCAGCCACTCATGTCCTGGGGGTGGCACATGAGGACGTCGCTATAAGAATATTCATTGAGACTTTGACAGAGAGTGCCACAGATTGGTTCTACCACCTGGATGATGGCTCTATCACAAGCTGGGATACGATGCGGACGGTGTTTGAAGCCCGGTTCAAGACAGTAGAAGATGAGCATGCCCTGTTAACACAATTGGCATCTATCAAGAAGCAACCTCACATTAGTATGAGGGACTTCGTAGCTAGTTTCAACAAGATTACCAGTAGAATACCTGCTACGGCTAGGCCTACTACCGGTAACCTTAAAATGTTTTTCATAAGTGCGATGCCTCCAGACATTAACTATGATTTAAGGTGGGCACGCCCTATTGATCTAGTAGACACACAAAGAAGAGCCATTAAGTGCGAAGATGATTTGATCTCTGTGGGAAAGTGGAAAATGGAGATTCAAACCAAAGGAAGCTCCAGCAACACTACGTCATCTGATGAGATGCTCTAGAAACTATCAAACAAATTGGTAGAAATGAAGAAGTAGTTACCGGGGTTCAACAATTCATATCAGCAAAATTTTCAGAATGCATCAGGAAAAAATGCTGATAATAAGTTTCCGCAGCTTACAGGCCCCCAGCCTAGGTTGCAGATTGAGGCAGCACCCAAGAAAGGGAACATGTGCATGTTTCATTTGACCACAGATCATGATGGTGAAAATTTCCCAGAGACCGTCCGTATGATGCAGTTGTTGGCCACCAATGAGCTAAATGTAGCAGCTCCTTGTACAGATTCAGATACATACTCCAATGGTGACTCCAAAAATTTATTTGTGGAGTATAAATCTGACTCTGAGACCAAAGGTGAATGCTATGCTACCATCGATGGGACTTCATATAAAGTGCTCACCCAGGGGCATAAGTTGAAGAACCAATCCTCGAGCCAACCTCTCAAAAGTGACTCTATTCCTTCCACAAGCAATGCCCACACCAATCAAGGAGCCTCAATCGCTCAAACAGGAAAGGATAAAGCACCTTTTGATTTTATCCAGTTTTGTGAAGAATCAAAGATTCAGATTTCCCCTATAGATTATTTAGCTTCACATCCTTTTGAATTAAAAAGACTAGTGGAGAGATGTAAGGGGAATGTCTCCAATTTAAATCACAATGTGACTGTGGAAGAAGAAGATGAAACATTGATAGCTAATTTGTTTCATCAAGAAGAATGTACTATGTTAGCTACTTCTCCTGGGCAGAAACCTGATCCCTTCTATGTTTCATAGTACATTAACAGATGTAAGCTAAATAACTATATAATAGATTCAAGAGCGTCAGATAATGTCATGCCCTATTCAGTGGCCAAAGCTTTAGGTCTTAGCCTCACAAAAGTACATGGGAGATGTTACTCGATGGATGCCAAATAGGTTCCCTTGCTAGGAAAAATTAAGGATGCCCATGTAGCCTTGGCCTCATATCCTGAAAAGAAGCTTTTATTGACTATCTTAGTGGTAGACATCCCGACAAGTTATGGTCTCCTCCTGAGTAGAAGTTTCTGTAGAGACTTAGGAGGTGAGATAAATTTGGATTGGTCTCATGCTATAATACCGATTGGGAATAAGAAGGTTAAGTTGGAACCTGAGGAAAAATCCAAATTCACCATCTTGAAATCTGATGATCCTAAGGCCCAAATACTCTACCAAGAATTAGAGTTCAGTAATTACATGTCGTTTACTGAGGAAGCTCTGAGTGAAGAAAGAAGTGAAGACCCGGATGAGAGAGCTTCATGTGAAGAAAGCAACCTGACTGGCATATGGACTCTGGAATTTGATGGAAGTTGTTCCTCATCAGGATCTGGTGCAGGCATCGTGTTGATTCCTCCTCAAGGTGAACTTGAGCCTATGGCCTTTAAATTGGAATTCGGGAACACCAACAACACCGCGGAATATGAGGCTCTATTACTTGGAATCACGACAGCAAAAGAAAAGGGAATAAAACTGCTGAAGGCTAGAGGCGATGTAGAGCTCGTGGTGAAATAGGTTAGAAAACAATACTCTGTCAAGAACCACAGATTGAAGAATTACAGAAACAGGGTCTGGGATGAAATAGAAAGTCTAGATGCCTTCTCCATTGAAGCTGTACCAAGAGAGTTGAATTCCAAGGTTGATTCCCTAGCAGTTTTAGCTTCTTTATTGTTGCCTCATCCAGAGTTTAAAGACAAAAAGTATCAAATTGAGATTGTCTATAGAGCTTATGTTCCAAACAATACAGACTCTTGGCAAGTCTTTGAGGATGACAAGAGTTTGCAGTTGTTCTTGGAGAGTGAAAATATTACCTCTAAGCACCAAATGAGCGAGGAAGACAAAGAAGACTCTAACTATGAGTCGCAAGAAAAACAAGATGAAGCAATTCAGCTATGAGGTAATATCATCCCACCTTATTTCGTGTCTTTGGAGAAACTATTTAATAGACATGATGCTTATATAAAATGGAAAAGGATGGAAAAAGGACCCACTACAGGTGAGTATGAAGGAGTGAACATTGGTGATATTGACAATCCCAAGATGATTAACATTGGCAAATGTTGTTCACCTGAGGAGAAAGAAGCTGCCAAGCAACTCTTTCTAGAGTATCGAGACGTCTTCGCCTGGAGCTATGAAGACTTAAAGAGTTATAAAGGCGGAGAAGTGAAACATCAAATTCCTCTGAAGCCAGATGCTGTCCCTTTTCACCAGAAGCAGAGGAATTATAATCCAAAGATAGCAGACGCCATATTTCGAGAGGTGGATAAAATGTTGAAGGCTCGGATTATCTACCCAATTCATCACTCTACTTGGGTAGCCAATATAGTTCCTATTCGGAAAAAGAATGGAGAAATCAGGATTTGCATTGATTTTCATAATTTGAATCAGGCGTCCCTTAAAGATAATTTCACCCTCCCCAATATGGATTATTTGCTGCAAACGGTAGCTAGGTCTGAGATGATGTCCATGCTTGATGGATTCTCAGGCTATAACCAAGTTGAAGTGGAAGAGAAAGATCAGCATAAGATGGCGTTCACAACTCCCTAGGGTACGTTCGCATATCATAGGATTCCTTTTGGTCTGATCAATGTCGGTGCTACTTTTCAAAGATGCATGAGCAAAACATTCGCTGACCTGAAGGACTGGATCATAGTAATTTATCTGGATGATCTCACTGTGTTTTCAAAGAAAAGAAAAGACCACATAGAAGACTTGAGGAAGGTCTTGTAAAGATGCCGAGATCATGGAATCTCCCTCAACTCAAAGAAATCCATGTTCTGTGTAACAGAAGGAAAGCTCCTCGGTCACATAGTCTCCCAAGAAGGAATAAGGATCGACCCAAAGCGAGTCGAGGCTATTCAAAGCTTGAGTTTTCCAGTGAACAGAATAGGAGTGAAGTCATTTTTTGGGCAGGTCAACTTTCTCAGGAGATTTGTACTGGATTTTGCAGAGATAACCCAATGCATTGTAGATATGATGAAAGGCAATGCAAATTTCAAATGGAGTGAACCAGGGAAACAAGATTTCTAGAACATCAAGGATGCTATTGCTAATGCCCCGGTGTTGAGTCATCCAAATTATGGGTGGGATTTCATTATCTATTGTTATGCTTCTGAACACACTCTGTCAGCTATACTTATGCAAAGTATTGATGAAGGAGTTCAGGCCCCTATAGCTTTCATGAGCGTTCCCTTAAAGAATCATGAATTAAGATATTCTTAGATCGAGAAACATGCTTTTGTGGTAGTTAAAACATTGAAAAACTTCCAGTTCTACATCTTGCATTCGCATTCTATGGTCTATGTCCTAGATGTAGCGGTGAAGAGTGTGTTAACACAGCAAGAAGTGGGTTGTACTACTCAAGGAGCTTGGACAGCAAAGATGTAGGAATACGACATTGAGATTAAGCCCACTAAGCTGGTAAGGGGAAATACCTTATGTAGAGCAATCGCGGAAAACAAGATTGTGGAAGGATCAGAGGAATTTGAAGAAAAAAAATTGGTCTTACCCGTGGGACTCCAAGAGACGTGGTACAAAGATATTGTTTATTTTCTTACATACGGAGAATGCCCAGATAACCTTACGGTGAAACAAAGAAGAGAGCTAAAATTAAAGGCTACTAAATTCATAATTTGGGATGATAAATTGTTTAAAAGGGAAATAGATGGTACTTTCCTCAGATGCTTAGATAAACAACAACAAGAGAGGCTGTTGAAGACTTTTCATGACGAAGCCTGCGGAGGACATTTCTCATCCTCAGTTACAGCTTTCAAAATTTTAAGACAATGTTACTACTAGCTTGGAATGTTCAAGGACGCCTATTCCTAGGTAGAAAAATGTGAGAAATGCAAGATGTTTTCAGGGTGTCCTCAATTAGGTGCTCTCCCATTGAAGCCTGTGGTGATAGAGGAGCCTTTTCAATAATGGGGTCTTGATTTCATCGGCCCAATTAATCCAGCTTCTAGCACTGGTCACCAGTACATAATAACTGCCACTGATTATTTCACCAAGTGGGTGGAAGCTAAGGCAACAAAGAAAACAACTTCAGAAGTGGTATGTGAATTTCTTAAAGAGAATATACTAGTCAGTTTTGGCATCCCAAATAAGTTAGTGATGGACAATGCAACTTATTTCTCTTCAGTTGAGATTACTAGTTTTTGCTTCGAATATGGAATCACTGTTAGCCATTCTTCAGATTACTTCCCATAGGGAAATAGCCAGGCCGAATCTAGCAATAAGAATTTGGTGAATATTATTAAGAAGCTGGTGGAGGATAATCAAAGAAACTGGCATAAAAAGCTTCATGAAGCGTTGTGGGAGGACAGAGTAACGCCAAAGAGGGAAATTGGTGTATCACCTTTTGAGCTGGTTTATGGCACTGAAGCGAGTCTCCCATTACCTCTGGAATTGGCCACCAGAAAACTCAGAAAGGTGATTGAAGATGGTATGTTCAGAGACAGAATAGAAAAGAGGATCTTGTATCTGACCAAGCTGGAAGAGGAAAGAGCAGAGATAGTAGATCACATCACTCAGCATTAGACTTGAGTGAAGAAGTTGTTTGATAGGAAAGAAAGACCAAGAAAATTCATTGTGGGTGATAGCGTATTATTGTGGGATAAACGAAGCACTCCCAAAGGGATGCACAAGAAATTTGATTCCTTTTGGAAGGGCCCATTCATAATTCATCAGGTATTTGATAACAATTCTTTCAAACTAGCTTACCAGGATGGTGAAGTATTACCACTGACCTTCAATGGTCAGGATTTGAAGCTTTATCAAATTTCAGATTGAAAACAGGTAACCCCTGTAATGTACATAGTTTTTCTTTGTTTCTTTGTGTCCCTTAGGTTAGTTTCCTTTCCCTTTCTTTTGTTCCTTTCCTATTTTTCTGCCTTTTTTTCTTCCTTGCAAAACCAGAGATACTGGGTCCCTCGCTTGGGTATAATCTACCCAAGTCCCCAGTCCGAGCCAGCTGTTGCCTCCACTTTTAAACATGTAGCGATTTTAGAAAAGTGGAAGTTTTGCGTCTTAGTGAATTTTAATCGCGTTTGAGTCTAGGTCAATGTCCTTTAAGTAATTGGGAATCACCATCGGATTTTCCATTTTTCTCTTCTCCCTCCACATACCCTTAGCTGGATGGATTTCTCCCTCATGCATGATAAGTCTGCGGGTAGTTTAGTGCCTAATCCGATGGGGGTTCTCGCATCATTTTGATCCTTGCAAAACTAATCATCACTGGCGGAATTCTCCATTCAACAGTTAAACAAGGGCTTGTGGAATTTCAGAAATCATCTTCTCCATTGCGGGTTTCTACCAGCGAAGTTGATTTTCCACTTAGTACGAATGGTAATGTTTGCAGAAGTATATTATGAAAAGAAATGGTCTTGGATGGTGTAATTGTTACCTACAGCATAGAAATGGATCCGGGGAATAGTTAAAAGGAAATTTAGAATCAAGAAAGACTCAAAGTGGAGAATTAGAATTTAGCTTCTCCATGGCAGAATTCTACCTAAGAAGGTAATTTTCCACAAAGGCAGAAAAGAAGAAGGAGCGCTGTGGTGGACCCCACAACAGGTTTTCGAAGCACTTTTTCAATTTTCCAGATAAGAGAGAAATGTTTAAATGTTGACTCAGAAATTAAAATAAAGTATTTGTGGAGAACTGAAAATTGCTTTCTCCGCAAGCGGAGTTCTCACCCGTAGAGAGGTTTTCCACAAGCAAAGAAATGCACCCAATGTTATATTAAGCGGATTTTTGCTAAGTGGAGCACCCCGTTTCTGATTTTCCACAAGTCCATGGAAAATTGAAAAGTAAGTGGAATAATGAAAATGTTTCCGTTAGGGCAACGGGAATAGTGAAAAGACCCCAAGAGATCCGTTAGGGCTCCGCATTGATGGTGTTAACGGGTTTTCTTCATAAATTCATTCGTGTGGCACGAATGCTGAAAATCAACGGTGACATTTAGATTTCTATAAAGCCATAAATGTGAACAGTATTTCAAATCACTATTTCTTCTTTGCTTCCATTCAATTATTCCGCCCAACCCATTTGCATTTGTAGCATCTTAACTGTGAGCTCTATATCTTGTGTTTTTGAAGGCCCTTATTATTGTATAGAAAAATGGCCGCTAGGTTCTCCGGTTTTGACAGATTAAACGACATTAGAACCACTCTACAGAACCTCACAGATACTTCTCTGCACTTTTATGACATACATGATCTCCATAAAAGACTGAAAGTAGAGCCAATTCATCCCATAACAAAGAAGCTTAGAGAGAGTGGCTTGATTGAAGTGATAGGGTTTCCAGTGGCTGTCTAAGCTCCGGAATTGATATACGAATGTATCAACCATTACAACCCAGACACCAGATAGATTATACTGCCAGATGACACAGTGCTTCTATCTATTGATCGTCAGACAGTGGTGAATTGCTTCCAGGTACCTGAGTGGGATGAATTCTCCAACTTAACAGTATTGCACGTGGCTTCTGAGTTTTCTGCGAAGAAAATGGTGTGGAGGAGAGAAATTATGCACTCATGGTTTCAGAAGCCGCAAGGCACTAAAAGAAAGGGGCCAAAGACTCTATTTGGATCAGACCTTAAGCCCAAAATTATTGATATTCTAGTGCTCATTCACAGAATGAGAGGTGAAGTAGAAGCCCTAAATTTCATTGAGCATTACTTTTTCATAGTACAAGTAATATGCTCAGGTACACAATATGTTGATTGGGCTCAAGAGGTAAGTGAAAGTCTTTCCAATGCCCTCTATGCTACAAAGTTCTACAATACATTTTATATGTCTTCTTTCCTCATCTATATGTTGGCATCACTGTAAATATGGCCGGGTCTTCCGAGATTGCAAGATTTCCCAGATAATGTTAAATGCTACGAATTTTACCCATGTTTGCAATTACATAACAACTATGGAGATTATGTCTGAGTGAATGATGCCTTCACTATGAGAATTTGCAAGGAATTGCAGGGATGCCTTGAACGGAGATTTAGCTCAGAAGCGATGGAGGCCATTAGCCAGTTTGGGAATTTCTTCATTCATTTCTCATCGTTTTCCTATCTACGTCTTGCAGCTTTTGATGGATTCCCCTTGAAGCTGCCAAGATATCCAAGTAATATGATCATGCTGATTGAAATGGTGAGACAAGTAGTGCACGTGAACCTGTTGAGTGCAAGATTGAGAAAGAAAGGGTATGAATTCCCTATGAAGGTCGGGGATTTTAGTTGTGAATCCCGTTCGGATGCCAAGAACATGCTGAAAACATTCAAAACCAGATATCACCTAGAAGCATATGGAGTGATAAGGCCTATGTTCGACCCCAAAGACTATGCAAGAGATGTATTGCAGATTCGAAGCACAGTTAGACACATCACTGACTTTGAAGATTATTTTGCTGACTGCAAAGATGAATTTGAAAGCCGTGACTGTGCTTTTGCCATGTTCACAATTGAGTAGGTGAAGACATATGGTATTAACCTGGATGTTGAAGGAATTGAAGATGATGGGCAGAATATTTATAGCAATACTTATCTGACCAAAATTAGAAACACCTCCATCAGTTCTGAGCCTAGTGGAGAAGTCGCAGAGGACTTAGAGACAATGAAGGAAAAAATTATCAAGAGAACGGGAAAATGGGTTGAATGGACAGCTAAAAAGAAATGAACAAGAAATACATCTACTCAAGCATCTCCATTAGTGGCTGCTTCCTCCTCCACTCAGGGGACCACTACGACTGTGATGCCAGCAATTTCTCAAGGACCCGCTCAGCCTGCGGGAGGAGGTGACCAACCGTGAGACAAGAGCATTCCATTAGATAAGACCTGCCATGACGGCTCCCGACCAGTGATTGGGACCCAAATGGAAGAGAAGAAGGAAGAGGAGAAGAAGGCAGAAGAACTGAAAGATAGTGCAGTTACTCCTCACACCACTCCGGTTTCATCTCCTCATGTTACCCCAGTACCTTTGCCTCATCCTAGTCCTAGCACTCCTGTGAGTGTAACATTGCTACCCGTGGATAGTTCTCCAGTGCAAATTGTGGATTTGGGAGATGGAGAGAGTAGTAGTAGTGAGTCTTCAAAATCAGATGGAGTAGCTAAGAAGACCGCCAAGAGAAGCCAAGCCTCTCCGAAGTTGGTCCCTCAAGTCCCAAAAAATCCTTTTGCTACACCTATAGTAGCAGCCACCCCAGTTAAAAGGAAGATGTTCAGCTTCGATTCACTGGGGGCTGCATCCCAAGTGATAAGCACTAAGTCATGGCTGGAAGACACCCTGGCGAGGAAGAAACAAAGGAAAGATGAGAGTACTCTAGCAAAAGATACTATTTCCCTTGTGGTACAGTCCGGATCAGCACTGTCCCAAGCCAAGAAGCAGAAGTCACTGTCAATATTAGGCCATGATCCAGCCACAGGTCACTTGACCATGGAGATAGCGAAGCCTAACAAAGAGGGAAGATTGTAGGATATGGCTATTGATGATTTTACACTACATTCAATGGACCTCGGTGAAGCAAGGCATGATACCAAGGTTGGTTTGTGGAAGTCAACCAATGAAGTCATTGAAGAATAATTAGAGAGTCTGAAGTCTTCCAAAGTAAGAATGAAGGCAGAGATTGAAGAATTGAATCAATTCATCCGACAATTGGTGTCTCCTCTAGCAACCATCTCTGGAGTGACGGTGACAAAGAACCCCACGACCGCCGAAGTACAAGCTCTTACTTCCCAACTCTAGGAAGACAGGAACTTTAGCCAGATAAGCAAAGAATGGATTGAAAAGGTCAGAGAAGATGGGATTACTGTTATAGAATAGATTGGGAGCAATATTCTAAGGTTGGAGAAAGAAACAAAAAATATTCTGACAAACAGTAATGTTCTGGCAGGAGAAAGAGAAAAGAGTGACGAATGCAGTGCCCTCTTGAGGATGATCCTACAAATGAAAGGGAAAGAAGCCATAGAGGCAAAAATTCTATCAAAAGGAAGTGAGCCTATAGCTGAATGTCTTAAAAGTATATTATTTAGGTCTGAAATGATACTATCCGCAGAAAAAGGACTTAGTGAAACAGGGAACAAAATAAGTGAAGTCCAGAATAGGGGATTTGAGCTAATAAGAGAATTCCATACAGACTCCCAAAATAGCGGCCAGGAGAAGGTGTTAATTGATGTCAATATAATGAAAGAGAATTTCTCTAAGTACTTAGACAGTTTGATCGATGCGTCTGCAAGTGGCACGAACAAAGCTACAGAATTGCAAAAGATGAGAGGGCACATACACGTGGCCATGGAAGAGCTTCTGAAGTAGGTAAACGCAACAAAGAAGGTGGATAGAGATCACGCCCAGTGGCTCTTAAGATATAGAAATGTCTACGTGCCTAGACATGAAGAGTTAGTTCCAATAGTGGTTGCTGCAAAAGCTTATCAGACAAAGATGGAAAAAGGAAAGGAGGCCAAATGATTTAATTTCCCCTTTTATTTTTCGTTTCTTTTCCCTTGTAATTAGTTAGCAACAGAACTGGTTTTCTTTCCATCTTTCATTTAGAGGGAGATGAACCGATTAAACTCCCTTTGTAATGGTCATCCCCTGGCTCTATATGTATGAAGTTGAAAGATTAATGAAAGGTCGGCAAATTTTTTCGTGTGGGATACTTGATGTTGCAGAGACAATTGAAAGTGTTTTATATCAAATATTTTATGTTCCATTAGCTTAGAATGGTAGTTAGATGGTTCTCTCTTTAAAATCTAAGTTACAGTAAGAAGGAAAGGATGTTTCTTTCTTTTGTTACAAGGATGTGAATAAACCTCAGTAGGATGTGCTGTGGGATATTCAAAGGAAG
>MU225156.1:597364-607579 GCA_018584345.1 Thuja plicata
TTAGATCATGAAGCTATGTTATCTATAGTGTTGTTCTTGTCTTACTTATGTAGTCATGTATGTTTTCTATGATTGATTGCTCTTTATTTCCATATCTTTATGTATGTATGTTGAGTTAGAATCCTTGTTTGGGGGCTCATATCCCTGACTTAGTGATATTCTATGTCGTTGCAATCCACTAGGATTCTTTTCCTCTAAACTTTACCGTGAGCACATTTAATTTTCGTACTCCTGCTAAAGTGGGGTCTTAATGTATCATCTTAAAATGGAAGAACTTCCATGTTAAGAGTGTTTAGCCCTCCTTAGGAGACTTTTTTGACCTCTATCATATAATCATCCTATTTCTGCATCATCTCATGCTTCTGTGCTGGTTTAGGTCCCTAATTGGGCCTCTCTG
The DNA here is from genome assembly GCA_018584345.1 of Thuja plicata. Taxonomy (NCBI): domain Eukaryota; kingdom Viridiplantae; phylum Streptophyta; class Pinopsida; order Cupressales; family Cupressaceae; genus Thuja; species Thuja plicata. The sequence continues at coordinate 597,762 of MU225156.1, forward strand.
GGCACCTCCTACCCCACCTGGCATATTTTCCAGGGGTTTTGACCTCCTGGATCAGGGTCAACCTCTACCCTAACCTGGGTCCCCCTTTCAAATCAGGAAACTTGTCGGCTGTCGGGGCTCATCAAAAATTTAGTTTTCTCGCTTCCGGGTCGACTGTTTTGGGTTTCAAAGCGTTGATTCCTAAATTATATTTAATATAGGTCATTTTATTGGGGCATGAGTCTAATTAGAATTTAATTATCCTATGTAGGCCTCCTTAGAAGATTGTTCCCTAGTTTCATATAAAAGGAAGCATTTCTCTCTCATTTTGTCTAAGTCTTCCAAGTGCAAAAAGCTCTAATCAAGATTTTGCTCAAACATCCATTGTTCTCAAGCTCTCAATGTGTTCAAGTTTTCCTCTCAAGTATTCAACTCCTCCATTGAAGATCAAGGATTCAAGCCCTCAAGCCTTTGAAGGGATTTGGTTCAAGCATTCAAGATTCATCATCCAAACCCTAGATCTAGCCATCATGGTGGTGTGATCTTCCTTCAAGATCCTTTGTGCATCTTCAAGACTCTTTCATCATCTCTTCAAAGTGGATTTGAAGCATAAAATCATGGAGGTTTATGGTTCATATTTAGTTCATACATGGAGGTTTATGGTTCATATTGAGTTCATACTTTCATATTTACATACCTGCATACATTCAAATTTCAATTACATATCTATTGAATATCATAGCTTCATTGTTAGATTCAATTCTACTACTTATTAGCATTCTATACTTTATTGATTTCAAGGTTAATTCCTAAATTGGGGTTTGACTAAGGCAAACCCCTCCCCCACAACAAAACAATCTCATTTTTCTTATAGGTATAGGTATAGAACAGTGGATTTGAACCCAGATTTGGATACCATTTTCGGCAAACTTTCAGGATCTGTGAACAAAGTCACTTTCAGGTCTGTGTCGATTAGTGTGGACATTATTGGGTCAAGGTTGACATTTATGGGTCAAGGTCAACCTTTTTCATAAGATGACATCAGAATGGAAAATGATTTCTAGGTTTTTTTTGTCTCTACGTTTCAGTTCGGTATCAACTAACAGTTTTTCCAGAAACAATCTACAGACCTTAGAAAACAACATTCTTTGATTTGCAATATTTTAAGGTTAGTGCATTTCTCAGATCTTTGCAATTACAGTCATATATCATTTATATATATATATATATATATATAAATTATAGAATTTAAGGTATCTCCTTTGTTATTCTCCTTTCCAAATAGTTGATTCATTTGTGCATTAACCCTTCCTTTGGGTTGATCAACGTGGATCTCCCATTTGTGCATTTGGGAATTGAAAAGGAACATCTTATCTTCTCCTTAATCACAATTGCAATACATAATCAATTCAATTTAATTAAGGTTAAAAGAATCAAATACAATCTAGGTAATTCAAAGAACAATCTACACATTAACACCTTACATTTCTAGATAATCAATCCACAAACAATTTATAAATCAAATCAATCATTTCTATACCTTATCTATTACACTTTAACTACATCATTCCATCACTCCCATTTTTCTTACCTTACAGATACTGTCCTCTCAAATTTGAGAGTATCAAGAAGATACACTCATCATCTATCTTGTTTCTCCTACGTCCTTGCAAAATTGAGCGCAGAGATTTGAACTTCATCAAGAACTCCTCCATAGTGGGAAAGCTGGTAGGAGTCAAAGTGGTCAGCTCTACATCAAGATGTAGTTCCTAGAACTCATTCAATATGCCAAAAAAATCTAAAAACTTGCCCCAAATGGCTCTAGGAGTTTTCAAACCATCCAGGTGAAAAAGGAGACTGTTGGAGATGTTTAGTACAATCAAGCCCATGGCTTCATCCATTTTATTCCTATGCTAAAGAACCTTAAAAGGATGCTATAGGACAGGTTGGTTTTCATCTAGACATGACCATAAGCCACTTGACATGAGTAGCCTGGTTATGTGTGCTTTCTAGGTGTGGTAATTGTGCAGTGTCAGCTAGGCCACAGAGGGGTCTGACATTGAGAGAAGAAGAAGACAAAATTAGAAGGGTTGTTTCTTAATTTAAATGATAGAAAGAAAAAACACCCCCCATAATGTATAATTCTATCCCCCATATAGCAAAGAAACAATTACTGAAAGCACAAAAAATGAGAAGAAAACCTAGACGCCAGATGTAGAGATGGAGGAAACAGAAGCCTCTACTTCAATACTAAAAAAGATAAATCAAACGGCCAAATCAACAATCAAGACTAGAAAAATTACGTCCAGCTCAGAAACACCTTTCTGATGATGTTTCATTTTTAAAAAATGGACACCCTATGCTCAAGTTATGGCCAAACAACCAACGATGCCTCTGAAAAGAAATTCTTTGGAAAAAATCAGAGACAGGAAAAAATTTGACGTGCAAATGGCCATCGCCCGTCTGCAGAAAAAAATTTGACAGCTGTATGGCCGTCAGCCAAAAAATTTTTCCAGTTACCAGAAAAATCATAGTTGCCAGAAAATTTTTGAAAAAATTGCTTGGAAAAAAAAAGGCAGCAAGTTACGTCACTGTTGACGTCACCTGTCATTGGCAGGTTGACCGGTGCTAGCGGGCCAGTTGCTAGCACCGGTCAGTGGTGGCTGGGCGGCTCCTGGGTGGTTCCTGGGTGGAAACTCCACTACTGGCTACTCCGCCAGTTGCGGTGGCTGGTGGGCGGCGTGGGCCGGGCTGGGCAGAGCCAGGGTGGCGCGCTTTGGTTGCACTCTGCCTGCACCAAAAAATATACAAAAAATGTGTTTTCTTAATTTTTTTAAATTTTTTTCTCAAAACTCATGTCGTACGACCTAGGAGGGAGAAAATTTTTCTCTAGGGTCACTGTGACCAAAACCAGTAAATTTTATATGTATTTCGACTCTCCTGGGCCTTCTGAACACAATGGTGGAGTCTGTTTTGGCTCAAAGTGCTCTAGAAAATAGCGCCTCCTCCAAAATGAAAGAAAAGACCTAGAGAAGCTATGGCTTTCGACTGTGAATCACAGCTTCAAAAACCCTTAGAGTAGGCAGCAGCATGGAAGCTCTGATACCATGTAGAAGATGAGAAATCCAACTTCACAGATCGCCAAGAACACTTGCATGAAAATAACCTGTTGCTAAAAGAAAACCAAAGAGATAGAAGCACAGGTTTAGAAAATCTCATCGAAGTGAGAGCAAATTATATTCCAAAGTAATGAAACAATAATTACAAAAGTTCAACCTTAAAGGTGAATAAAACCCTAAAAAGGTAAAAGCTAGGTTGCACAATATAATTAATATAAAATATTAATTATATGCACCTAAGAGACAGCTTAAGTGAAAATAGAGTACATAAACAACTTAATAATTAAATCAACATGATCTAATTAATAAGTGAAGATAAATAGATACTCTAACAAACATAGATCTAAAGTTGTTTCCTAATTGTAGAAAAAGTTAATTGATATGGTGTTGTCAAGTGAAGTGCTTTACAACTCAGATCAACTAACATAGAAATAGCCTAGAAGATTTTTGTAGCCTTTTCCATTTAGGACAGGAACTCATCTAGTAGAATTTATGGTTAAATTTTCCAATGTATCTTTAGGTAAGAGTCGATAACCAATAAGATGGTCATATGGATTTTTTCCAACACAATTCTTGGAAAATAAGAAAACTGTGAAACCACTATCTATGTACTGCTGCTATAGAAAATTTATGGTCACTTCCTGGCATTGGATAGAGTAGTCAAAAATTCATTTTCCCATACTCGCAAGACTATGGCTCTATGATGGTCTAATGATAAGGTAATAAGAAATAAAAAAACTTAGAAACTAAAGCTGTTTACCACAACATATTAAATGAGAATATCATACAAAATGTTTCATAGCAATTATAGAACGCAAAAAGATGAGCATAAGATATAATATACCAAATCAAATCTTACCTTCCCCAAAATAGGAGCCATACCCATGATAACAGAAGCCAAGGAAGAATGGACATGTTGTGAAGAATCTGTTGACAAGTCCTGTCAAGACAAATCTAACGTCATAAACAACTAAACAATAGAAGTGAAAGTATAACAATTTAAAAAAAAGCATAAAGAATTCCCATGAAAGTATAGCTTGTACAAGCCAAGGAAGAATGGACATGCTGTGAAGAATCTGTTGACAAGTCCTGTCAAGACAAATCTAACTTCATGAACAACTAAACAATAGAAGTGAAAGTATAACAATTTTTAAAATGAGCATAAAGAATTCTGATGAAAGTATAGCTTGTACAAATAAAATTACCTTCACACAAGGAAGTATGTGCTAGATTGCCAGCTGAGGATTCAATATTCTACAAAAGTTGGTCAACTTTCCTGCAGCTGCAATACAAAAAATAGTGTTAGTCTTAAAAGACTAAGAAATGATAAATCTTAAACCTATCAATAACATTTGACAATGTGTTTGTTTTTTAGAGGACAAAATGTAGCTGCAAAGGAGGATGTGACAATAACATGTTCAGTTTATTTAGCATCCATTGTTCAAGCAAGATATCATTAAAATAATAATAGTGTTAACATTGTTAAGGGTGTTAACACTGATTGTATGTATATACACACATGTGTATATATATACACATACACACATGTCTATACATACATATACACATATTTGTGTATATATACACATATACACATATATACACATACACACATACACACATATGTATATACACATGTGTGTATACATATGTATATATATACATGTATATATACTCATGTGTATATACACACAAGTATATATACATGAGTATATATACACCAGTATAAGCACATGTGTGACATCAAGATATTATGGAAGCCAAACAATATAAAGTGTAAGCAATGGGTGTAATATTAAGATGTCGCCACCATGGTGAATAGAGAAGTTTTAAAATCACCACTTCTAGGTTTTATGATAGAAAATTAGTTGATTAAGTTAATGATTAACACTGAGTAAAAAATAGAATACTATCAACTAAGGGCAATTGTTACACAATGGTATTGAACAACAATAATGCATGTTTGAGATGGTGTTGTGATGACATGCGATGAATGCTTGAATTAAGATTTGATATTGGCAATGCTAGAAATTGGTGTAATCATGATTATTGGTACAAAGATAAAGTTATGCCAATGGTATTCTATGACTTTTTAATAATTTAATTCATGTCAAAGGTTAGTAATTGTAGCTAAAATGACCTAGGTCGAAGTCCTTTTATACAAGTTACAGGCACACAAATGTGAACATTTTAGTGTGTTAGTTAGCAAGTAACAATTGATTAAAAGTAAATAAGCTTGGGCCCTTGATGAATCTAGATTTACGATTCAAGGATCCAAGGTTGGAAGTGTGGCCCTTGATTGACTTGAAGTAAAAAAGGTAACCCTGATCTGAACAAAAAAAATGTTGATTATAAAGTTAATAACTAGCTTATATATACCTATATGTATATATATAATACGCCAAGAGTAATCCTTCTCGAGTGTGCCTATTTTTTTGTGTGTATTAGGGATGATTAAAATAGGTGCCTCGAGAAGGATTACTCTCAGCATATTATATATATAGGTATATATAAGCAAGTAATAGTCGCGATGCAACATGGAAGACATTTTCTGATTAATGGTTATGGTTAAAGTTAGGGTTAGGTTTAGAGTTAGGGTTAAATTTAGGGTTACGGTGATTTTCTACAATTGGAATGTATAGTTAGGGTTTGGATTAGGGTTAGAGTTAGGGTTAGGTTTAGGGTTAGGGTTAGGGTTAGAGTTAGGGTACTTTTAAGGTTGGAAAGTACAGTTAGGGTTAGGGTGATTTGTATAGTTAGGGTTAGGGTTAGGGTGATTTTTATAGTTAGGATGTATGGTTATGGGTTTGGATTATGGTTAGGTTTAGAGTTAGGGTTAGGGTTAGGGTTAGAGTTAGGTTAGTGTTAGGGTTAGGGTTAGGGTTAGGGCTAGGGTTAGGGTTAGGGTTAGGGTTAGGGTGATTTTTATAATTAGGGTTAGGGTTAGAGTTATATTCAGGATGTTTTTTTAGGGTTAGGATACATGACATGGGTTTGGGTTAGGGTTAGAGTTAGGATTAGGGTTAGAGTTAGGGTTAGGTTAGGGTTAGAGCTTTTTTTAAAGAAAAAGTAGATATACCACTAAATATATTTATATAATAAGGGTTAGAGTTATAGTTAGGATATACAGTTGTGGGTTAGGGTTAGGGTTAAGATAGGGTTATAGATATGGTTAGGGTTTGGGTGATTTTTAGGGTTAGAGTTATAGTTAGGGTAATTTTTATGGTTAGGATGTACGGTTATGGGTTTGGGTTAGGGTTAGAGTTAGGGTTAATGTTAATGTTAGGGTTAGGGTTAGGATTAGGGTTAGGGTGATTTTTATGGTTAGGATGTATGGTTATGGGTTAGGGTTAGGGTTAGAGCTAGGGTTAGGGTTAGGGTTAGAGTTAGAGTTAGGGTTACTTTTAGGGTTAGAAATAGGGTTACAATTAGGGTTAGGGTTAGGGTGATTTTTATGGTTAGAGTTAGGGTTAGTGTTATTGTTACAATTAGGATGATTTTTTATGGTAAGGATTTATGTTGGGGTTAGAATTAGGATTAGGGTTAGAATTAGAGTTAGAGTCAGGGTTAGGATGTCCAATTTAGGAATAGGGGGTGAGGGGTAGGATGAGTATCATCTTAATGGTTAGAGAAAGGGTTAGGGTTATAATTATGGTTAGGGTTAGGGTTATAGTTAGGGTTACGGTGATATTTATAGTTAGGATGTACGGTTATGGGTTTGGGTTAGGATTAGAGTTAGGGTTAGGGTTAGGGTTAGGGTGATCTTTATAACTAATCTTGTCTTCATTGCATGTATTCTCTTTTAGGAACTTAGATCTTGACATTATTTTGATCTTTTATTGTTTCTTGTACTTGCATGGATAAAAACAATAGTTGTATTTCATTTTCTACTTTATGTACTGTCAACAAATCTTTTTCTATTTGGAGATTTTGTGAATTATATTTCTACACTATTGACTAAATTTCTTATTTAAAAACTTATGATTATATTATATTTGTGGCCTTTCATATCTATGTAATATAATGTGTTATTTTATTTTATTTTTGCAGAAATGTGTTGATAAACTCAAAGAAGGGGATAAAGTTAAGGTGTTGGATCCATATGATGGTGATGTTGTGGGCATTGAGTAGATTCACTCCCTATCTATTATACATGGAATCAACTTGAAAGAAACAGTAGATAAAAATATAAACATTGTAAAGGTCACAAGTAACATACCCCTTGCTTATGAAGCCAAAATAGATGAAGTTGTTTGTCTAAAAGAGAAAGAGGGAACCTTCACACGGTGGCCAGTAAAGTATTTAAAAAAAATGACATAGCTGATCAACATGTTTATCATGTTCTATCTGTTACACATCTTGGTTTAGTGCTTTATATTTGAGATAACTTTGATATTTTTGATTATATTTACGTATATACTCTTAGATAACTTTGACAACTTATATATTTTGGCACTCTGCATACTTTGAATGACAAATATTTTTGTTTTAATTTGTATATTTGTACTAATTTTTTATGTGAATTGATTATCTTTACTTATCATGATGTTGAATCAATCTTTTAACTTTACTTGGTTATAGTTTGTTTATGTGTAATTTTTTTATATTTTTTGTTATGCTTTATAATTCAAGTTTAATATGATATTTTTTTAACATAATTAAATTCATGGTATTTAAAATATTATTCATTTTATGAGAAAATAAATGACTAGATAAGTGACTAAATAAATGACCAAATATACGATCAAATATATGACTAAATAAATGACCAAATAAATGACCAGATATAAGACCAGATATATGACTAAATATATGACCAAATATATGACTAAATATATGACCAAATAAATGACCAAATAAATAACTAAATATATGACCAAATATACAACTAAATATATGACTAAATAAATGACTAAATATACGACCAATAAATGACCAAATTAATGACTCAATATTTGACCAAATACATGACCAAATATAAGACCAAATTAATGACTGAATATACGATTGAATATATGACTAAATAAATAACTAAATAAATGACCAAATATACGACTAAATAAATGACTAAATATAAAAATAAATCAATGACCAAATATATGACTAAATAAATGACTAAATATATGACCAAATAAATGACTAAAATAGTTTAGTCATAAATTTGGTCATGAGATAAATGACCGAAAATAAACTACCAGTGATTAGTGACCAAATTTGGTCATTTATCTATAATTTTTGGTAGTTTATTTAGTCATATATTGATATTTTTGTACTAGTGCATTAACTTCAAGTCTGATTGTAGCATCTTAATAAGCTGTTGATTCTTCTTTGTAAATAATTCAACATCACATAGTTGTTTATACAAAGAAAAAACATTGTATATAACTTCCTCTAGGTTACTTACCAGATCAGAAAGTGCAACCTATTTTGCATTAAGTTCTTTTGCAACTTTCTCAAGTACTTTGGCCTCAAAATTTCTCTCAGACCACTACATGAGCTCCTCATTTGCATCGATATCATCATTGTTCACCTTTTGAACAATATATGAACCAATTGATCTATAATATGTGCCTTCTCATTTACATCTTGAAGCTCAAATGCATCAACAAATATATCTTTGATATCATGTAATACCTACTTTGATTAATGTAGTTTTTTTTGTTTCTCTTACTTTCTCTTCCTTTTCAGTAAACTCTACAAAAACTGCACTTTCTCATAAGACAAGTTATTAGTGTCTCATTTTGTAATCAATATAACTTAATCAAGTGTTACCTTTGTGCTCAAATACTTATCATTTTTCTTATATGACTTCTTCTTCTTAGTCTCTGGTGTGTTGCTACTCAGTTTCTTCTCTACCTGTAATGTACTAGTGTCACAATTGATTGAGACTAACTCCTTCTAAGTGAACATTTCTTTCTCTTTAGGTGTATCAAAAATCTTATTTTCAGTAAGTAGTATCTTTATCAATGCTTCAATAGCCTCTTTGATGAAGGGTGCTCCCCTTAATACCACAAACACATAACAGAAACAGAGAAGCAACAACAATTTGCAAGAACAGAAAATGGACTTCTTATTATCTCTACAAATGCGAAATTACAAACTTTCAGAATTACAATATGCAAAGCCACATGGGCATTCCCCTTACAATATTCTGAAGGACAAAGCCTCGAATTATTACCCAGATCTACCCAGAACTGTCCCGAACTACCTAAAACAACACTATGGGCCTTTTTTATATAGGCAATTTCCACCACCCGAGAAGGTTCCAGAAATTTATCCCTTAGGGCCGACCAAACTTAGAATTATTTTATTTTTCAATTTAGTACATCAAAGTTAGCTCAAAATAACTTTTGAAACCCAAAAATTTTGAAGGAAAATTATTTTCTGCTATTTCAGGTGACCCAACTTCCGGAGACCATAAGTCATCACTAGTTGACTTGATTGACTATTATAACCCCATTTCAAAAATGCCACGAAGCGCTCTACAATGGCTCGATTATGCAAGCATCATCGAGCCCAAGTTTCAACCTCATCCGGGGCCTCTAAAGCCTTCAAAACTAAGCTCGAAGTTTCTGTACCCTATTTTCAATACTAAAAATTTTCAATATCTTCAAAACTAGACCTGATCTAGCCATGAAACTTTATTGGCAAGCTGATATGACTGAGATGAACCTCCACATGCAAAATCAGAACATTCCGAGATCGTATGGCCAACTTACT
>MU225156.1:612411-626563 GCA_018584345.1 Thuja plicata
GCCCGAGAAGGTTCCATAAATTTAGCCCTTAGGGCCGACCAAACTTAGAATTATTTTATTTTTCAATTTAGTACATCAAAGTCGGCTCAAAATAACTTTTGAAACCCGAAAATTTTGAAGGAAAATTTCTTTTCTGCTATTTCAGGTGACCCAACTTCCGGAGACCATAAGTCATCACCAGTTGACTCGATTGACTATTATAACCCCATTTCGAAAATGCCACGAAGCGCTCTACAACAACTTGATTATGCAATCATCCTCGAGCCCAAGTTTCAACCTCATCCGGGGCCTCTAAAGCCTTCAAAACTGAGCTCGAAGTTTCTCTACCCTGTTTTCAATACCGAAAATTTTCAATATCTTCAAAACTAGACCTGATCTAGCCATGAAACTTTACTGGCAAGCTGATATGACTGAGATGAACCTCCACATGCAAAATCAGAACATTCTGAGATCGTATGGCCAACTTACTAAAAATAGCAAGTTTCTATAAATAGCAGCTCTGCACAAGGTAGCCCTTATTGAAAAGAAAACAGAAACATTTTTGGGTGATGCAAGATTGCCCTTACACCCAGGATGCTCCTGCATCACTCTTTCTCTATAGGCTCTTATTTCTCCTCAGCCTCTACAGTCTTAGTGTCCTATATTTCTCCTTCATGAGGTCCAGAGATATCTGTTGTAGAATTATCTACTTTATCTTATTTTATCTTATCTTCTTCATTAATAACTTTAATTTTTTTACTTGTTAGGGTAATCTGGAATGTTAATTGTATCCTCACCCTACTCCTCGACATTCAAACCTTGTGTATCCTCACAAGTCATTGTAATTGAGTCACCAATTACTAGGTCCTCTATTTGTGTATCGTCAACCTTCTCCTTTATTTCTTCCTCAAAATTATCCAGTTCATCAATATCTTCTTTATTATCAAGCTCTACTCATTTTTTTGTGCCTTCATCTTTGCTAGCACTCTTATCAACTAACAATCCAAAAATTATCTTCCATATTCTTTGGCTCTGTCGTACAACTCCTACATCCTTCCTCGTAGAATATACTCTCAACTTAAGAATAAATCTATTCCTATGTTTCTCCATGAACTTTGTTCTCTGTTTCTATGTTAGTTCAAGGATTATTTGGGCTAATTCCCCTTCTCTAATTTTCCTTTCAATCTTAAGAGAAAACTACCATCTTTCATTAATCTTCTTGAATAATTCATCAAGGACTAGATTCTCAATCTCTTATGGTGTCATCTTGTATGATGCTAACATATCCATCATGGCCTATTCTAAGTTTCCCTTTCCCTTGGTACTCAATTATTCAAAATTAATAAACTTGAATCCTTACAAACCTGCTGAACTCCTTATGTTATGAAAAATCTCATCAACATTTGTAGGATGTTTGTGTGTAGCATCTTTTAAATTTTTTATGTCATCTGTATCTGCCATCTCCTCAACTTCATCATCTTTACCCAATATGTATTTCCTTCTTAGCTTCCTCTTAGGTTTTCTCAGCTCAACTTTAGTTTGTACTTGTTTCCTTTTCCTTGAGCTCCCCCTTCAGATTTCTTTAGTAAGATTTTCTTTGGTGGCTCAATTGTTATTGTAGTCATTGATGCCCTGGTTCTTGGTCTAGATTTGGTAGGAGGAGTATCTTTCTTCTTTGAACTCTTCTTCTTAGTTGACTTTGCAACCATCACTTTCTTACCCTTCTTATCCACTTCCACATCTACATCTTCACTTTCTTATGAATCACTATATTGGTCCTTACCTTTACCTTGTGTGATCTATATTGGTGCATCATCTTCTTCTTCTAGTCCTCGAAACATCTTGTCAAATGTTTTCACTATTTTATTTATTTTCCTCTCCATGGTTACAGCCTTCAATCCCATGGTTATATTTAATTTAGGTTCTTCATACTTCCCAAATTGTCTAGCCTTTTTATCAACTTCCACTACAAGTAATGTTATTATTTCTGCAGATGTCTCATCTATATTTACTTCATAAGGTAATGGACTCGACTATGCTACCCCTGGTACTATAGCTTGTACATAGGTATCCAGTGACACGGTGGATGATTTCCTTGGTAATCTTCACTGGTCCATTCTCCAGCCATATGCTCATATCATGAACTCTTCTTAGAACTATCTTGATCCATTCAATTTTGAAGTCGCATGGGAAATATAGAGTACAGACTAACCCTTTGATGGCAATGTGTTGATGTTCATCCTTGAATGACATATTTTCACATAGTTTGTTATAGGCTTCCCTAAACTAAAAAATCTCCAACTTCAATTATCTTACACATATATCATGCTCTTGTAGACACCTAAATCTAATTAACCTAATGTAATCATATTTAGTGCCTTCTGGGACATATCGGCTAAGTAATTAAGCATTACCTAATTGACCTAAATCCCCTAGTGCTAATTAATTCAATTAATTGGCTATAGTCCTAATTAATTATTAAAAGCAACCAATAGCTTAATAATTAATTAAAACCATATTCCCCTTTATTGAATGATTATGTTACTTATGTAATTCAATTCATTAATATTTCCTTTAACTCCTAGTCTAACCTATCTCAACCACCTAACTCAAAGTTCAAACTCATCTCAACCCTTTCACACATGCTAACTCTTTTCAATTAGATAATTAACCATAGTTAGTTAAATTGATCCCCCACTCATTCTCTCTCCTCCCATCACTATCTCCCTAATCACCTATCTTAAATCCTAAACCTAATCCTAATCTCTCCCTAAGATTTTCACATTTCTAATCCTTGGATTAGTAATTCAACTCTACCCCAAAGTCAAACTTCTCAAGCCCTCTTAACCCTAAGCCTAATCCTAAACTCTCCCTAAGTTTTTCGCACTCCTAATACTTGGATTAGGAATTCAACCCCTTCCTCAAAGTCAACTTTGTCAAGACATCCCTTATCTCCTCACCCATGCCTCATTAAGACCCTCATTAATGCCTCATTAATTCTCTTACACTCTTCATTAAGGCTCTTACACCTTCTTTGATAGCCTTATCTTCTAAAGTCTCCTCTCATCCCCTTGGATCATTTTCCTAAATGGTCACATTCCTCCCTATTTTCAACCTAATCATATTGTGACACTTGTCATCATATGATGCACTTGAAAAAGCACAATCCATGTTCTCTATTCTAGGTGCATCTGAGCCTCTCCTCAGGTTTGCATCCTGACCCTTGATTTCTCACCTATTTTCTATAAAAGAAGCCTCATTCCTTCACAATTCAATAAATATTTTCATGTAAACTTATAACACCATTTTCATTCCATAATAGTCCATTTTGAAGCAATATCCATTCTAAAGCATTTAAGCAATTTTGAGCATACATCCTTTTAGCATGGACACATCCAATGAACAAATGGGGTTTGAAAGAGCTTTTAGAAGGTTTGCATTTCCTATATCATAGCTTATTTCAAATTTTTATTTATGTCTTAGCATGTGTGTAGCTTATATTTTTATCAATTGAATGTTTTGATTTATTTCAGTATGCTCCTTGATTATCTAGATTTCATGATTTACATTTTGGCACATCCGGTGGGGCACATCCGGTGGGACCCACTTCACAGGTCAGTTTTACTAGCATAATGGTTTTTGTTGATTTTTTGTGAAGTTTGTGTGTTTTAAGGTTTAGAGGCATCGTAGCTCAAAATAGACTCCACCATCACATCCATAATTTTATTTCTAGTCAAAACAACTATAAACTCGCCTATGCTCTCCACCGATCAAGTCGGTGGCAATTGTTTTTGCTAACAGGATGTTTGGCCTACACGCAAATAAAGAAGAGACAAAGTTTTAGTTTAAATTTTATTTTTTTGGGGTTTTTGGTCCTAATTATATAATCTATTCTATGCATTTAGGATTTATGTTTTGTAGGTTACCCCCACCATCTAGCACGCCCCATTACCTCAACCATCAAGCCGAAACCCACACTCAAGTCACTTTATTTTATTTAACTTGTTATAGCTTTGTATAAAAACACTAGTATCTTAAACCATGACATGCATGTGGGATTAAAACCCCAACCACGCTCCCTTCCATTTCACCCCATAGCGCTATCCCTCCCTTTCTCTCCCCTCCACGCATTCTCTTCTCCCCACCCCGCATTGTATATTCAACCTCGCACCTTCACCTGCTGCCTCCAAACCTACCTCCCCACAGCTTCACTCCCAGAGTCCTTCCCTCTGTGCACCTTCCCTCCATCCAACTCCCTCCTCCCTCTTCCCTCTACAAACTCCCACAGCCTGTACTATTCTCTAATCCACCTACCATGTGCCACTTCTTTATGATGGTCTTGTATACCTTTGATATTTATATTCTTGTTGTATACCTGTGTGTGTGGGCCTATTATTATCTCCTCAACATGGTGGGAGTGGACCTTTGGCTCCACATGGTCGGGTGGTAGTGATTCTTATTACCATTGAGATTCGACGTTTGTCTTCATGCTTTGATGATCCTTGTTGCAGTTATTCATCTTCTATTCTCTTGTTCTTCTAGAAACTTGTTCAATTTCATGAGTTGTATACTTGTACCATATGTGTATATTGGTTACCATCCTTTTAGAGGATGTATTGTATTGTAATGTTATGTATTATTGCATACCCTACGGCATGTGCAGTGGATGTTGATTCAGTTGTATATGTGGTCTTATTACATGAGATGTATATTATTGGATTTTGTTGATGTATCCTTTATGTTAGTTCTTTATAGTTGTTCTTGTAGATTATTTTGTTTAAGTAATCCTATGTCAAGGAACCCTTGATATTTGTAACCTTTGTTGAGTTGTACTAATGTGTATGTCATGTTATCTCATGTGTTGCTTCCACGTTGTTAACATTATTGTTTATAAACATTTTAAAAAAAAATTATCCTATTATCTTGGTTGCATGTTTAGGTTAGTTCTCCTGGGTTCCCTGGTGGGGCATTACACTTGGTATTAGAGCACACATTTCTACACTGGGAGCTCTGGGAAAATTGTGTGCCCCTTAGTTGGTTAATAGTGCATGTTAGCACTCGTCTCCTTGTGTCTTTAGAGTCATTGTTCATGATCTCTTACTCTTGTGTGTGGTTCTTCCCACTTGATTTGGAGTGATGTTTAGTCTTTATTGCTATAGGTGGATACCTACTGAGGCTTGATTTGTGCTAGGATATGTGATTGAAACTCTAGGGTCTCTAGTCTAATCAATAATCATGAAGCTCATAACCATCTATAGGAGTGTTTTGATAGTGAGCTGATGGCTTGATTCTCTTGGTTTTGTGTGGATTATATGAAGACTTGGTGATGGTCATTTGACTACCTCATCTTTTATAGCATGATATTTGATGTGTGTTGTGGTGATGGAGTCCTAGTCTGAAGAACTCCTTGTTGCTTGTTTTCTTTATCTTTGAATGACTTGTGATTTCTCTTGAGTGACCTATTTCTTAGCTCTATGAGTGTGATGTTATTGATCGTGTATGATTAGAATTGCATGTTGTATCAAATTGACTTTAATTGAGTTATATGAGCTGTATTGTGTGATTTTTGTAATCATATTTGAAAGAATATGATTGATTATGGAAATTGGAAAGTAAACTCTTTCTTGTTATATATATATATATATATATATATATAAAATTCATTAAGAGTGCATTAATAGATCTAGAATTGTACCTCATTATTATAGATTGATTGGGTAAGGAAGTAAGTCCCCTAGTAAATTATGTATTGCATCCATAGTAGAACTCTTAACCTATTTGTATCATTTTGCAAATGATTGACTAAATGTTAATGTTAGTAACATAGTAGAATATATAATTGCATGAAGTTTCATAAAGATGATGTAGAAATATAACAATTGTCTTTCTTGAGTGATTGTGTGCATACTCTAATGCATCTAACGTGAAAGATCTTGGATGTCGTGAAGCGACTACTCCCTTCAGTGTGGCTAACCCTAGTCACCTTGTTAAGTGAAATGTTGTTCTTATATTGGTTATTAATTTTGGTTGATTGATATCTTGTTGTGTTGTATGTGGTCAACACTAATTTCTTTTGAATTTTCTTACAACTGGATTAGTCACCCAAATCTCTTTTCATTGTATATTTTGTGGCATTAGTCACATTTGATTTATTGTTGGAATGGTACCCTTTTATGATTTTATGTTGAACTTTGGAAGTTCTCCCACTTGGGTTTTTCTTTGAGTTGTATGGTGGCTATTCTAAATGTTCATCGTTGTTGACCATGTTTTGTGATAAGTATTGTTTCTATCATGTTCTTTGTGGACCCCTGATAGTATGTACAAGGGAAGGAAATCGTAGAGATCGCACTATAGTTGTAGGTGAAATGAAATGCACTATGTAATTTATGTGTTTGAGTGAGTATTGCATTAGGTAAGGTTGCAAGAACTGTTCAAATTTCTACTCGATATAATCATGAGTAGGTGTTTTCTATATTAAGCTTCAGTATGTATGTATTTCATGATTCTTGAAAGCATTAAAGATATAGATTTATTTAAGAAATCTTATATGATGAGAAAATGATTAAGGTGATTTTTGGTTTATGCTTAAATTTGAGTTATAATACTCTTTGTGATTTGTTATGCATATCTTGAAGTAAGATAGTTAAGTTGACTTACATTAGTTATTCTTGGATATAATGAGTTATTGTTGTGATTGGTATATTCCTTTGGTGATTATGATTTGGGTGTACCTTCTTGTTTGATCCTTATTATTAGGGGGAGTAGCACTACGGTGTGAATCCTTCTGATTCTTTACTAGATTAGTTATCAGCTTCCAGGAGTAAGCCTAATTTTAGGGGAGAATGATGTAATACCTACCCCTTTGTCTATCTGTATAGGTCAGTTTCTAATCTCTTTAGGCCTTAGTATATATGAGTTAGTGATTTCAGGTGTTATTAAAGATATTTGTGTGTTACTTTTCTTTATGTTAATGATCCATTGTTAGTTGTATTATATCATCTATTTGCATATGATTTATGATTATTTCATGTTGGTTATGTTTATGTTATGAAATCATTTTGATTAAGGTTTTCAGACAATACTGACCCTATATCTATATGCACATAGATCATTGTGATGATTTACATTACTGTTTGTTGTGTTTGGTATGGTATGGGACAAAGTTGTAGTTACTTTCTTCTGCGAGATCCACATGATAAACTAGTCTCAACCATTGTTTGATATATTGCATGGATATATACTCATCTTTTTTATGGTAGTTTTGTAGGTATCGGGCTACGTCTTCCCTAAATTGGTAGGAGTGAGCATTCTCTATCGCAGTATCTCAATGGTAAGAGAGGGGAGATAATATTCAGGTCCAAATCCATACCCTAAGCCCTTATTTTATCTTAGAAATAGACAAGAATCTGATTGACTACCCTAGTGTTTGAATTCATCAAGTGACATGGATTCATGAGCTTGTTTGTGTGTGCTTGGGTGTCTATGTCAGTTGATTCTCTATTTTAGTTATTTATCTATTTGGTTGGGTTTTAGGTGATTTAATGATGCTTTTGGCTTGATTTATTTAATGAATATTTATGAAAAATATTAATGTTAATTATTGCACCTTTAATAAGGTTAAAACATTGATATATGAAATATATGGCTATTTAATAATTAAATATTAATTAAATGCCTATATTTAATTAATTGATTTAATTATTAAGTCTTGATTTAAATAATTAAGATTGAATGAATATTAAATTCAATTAATTGTAATTAGTTGTGCAAAATTGATTTATTAAATATTGCTTTAAGTTGCATGACTAAATTTATTTAATTGAAATATTCTCACATGCATTTTCAATTTAACACTTTGCTTTCATATTCTAAAGTTGAGTTATGCATGCTTTAAGTGAAATTTGAGAATACAGATTTTCTTTTAATTATTAATTAGCCAATTTATATTTCCTTTAGGGTTTTCACTTTTTGAAAACCTAATTTCTTGGTTTTATATATCTTTGGATTGAAAGTCATTTTGGAGATTATTCAATCATAGGAGAAAAGAAAATCAGGTGATGAAGGATTTGTGAAATCTTGAGAGCATTTTGGAGCATTTTTTGAATTTTTCTTTGCTTGGAATTGTGGATTTTGTTCCTCTCATTAGTTATTGAGGTAAGATCTTGTTCATGTCAATTCTAACTTTTAGATCCCCATCTTACATGCATCCGAAAGGCTAAGATCCTTTGTGTGATCTTCCTTGTTTGATTATTGTGTGGTATATGGATTAAAATTGAAGAAATATGTTCTTGGTTCAATTTTGTGCTTTCCTTTAAGTTTGCATGTTAGATAGGTTCTTCTAGGCATAAAGATTTCATTTTTGGGTGTTAGATGCAAAATGGGCATTAGGGTTTTCATGTGAAAATGAATTTGTTTAAAATTGCCTTTAGAGTTTCAATTTGGGGAAAAGTCCTTTTGAGGGAAAATTGATGATTATTGTCGAAGAAAGGGTTTAAACTCTTGGATATGTTAATGTCATACCTTGAATGTAGAAAACTCCCCTTTGCCATGTTCTTGCCAAGAACGAGTCTAGATTTGCATGAAAATAAAACAATTGAGTTAAAATTGCATGCTTGAGAAAGAAACTCTTCTTGAAAAATAAATTAAGATATTAGATTTAGAATATCTCTTGTTATTATCAATTTGCATGTTTAAAAGAAAGAAAACTCTTTTTGAAAAAAAATAAAAATAAATATTAAATTAGACATCTTTCTTATTTTTATCAATTTGCATGCTTAGAAAATCCTCTTAAAGAAATAAAAAGTTGTTAAATTTATAATATCTCTCTTGTTTGCATCAAATTGCATGCTTTATTATTTAAGTAATTTAATATTATTACATGTAAATATAAAATGAGGATAAATGCATGTTCTCTCTTTTATTATGAAAATTAATTAAATAAATTTTTTTTAAGAAGAATAAGTATTTACAAGATATATTTATTTGCATGGTATTTAAGAAATATTTCTTTATTTGTATTAAAAATAATTCTTGTTGGAATTTGCATTTAATAATATTCTATTTTAGAAATTATATTTGTTTATAAAAAAAAAGATTTTTTTTAGAATTGCATGGAATGGTATTCTATTTTTAGAAATTCTATTTTTTTCAAAAAAAAAATTAAAATTTTTTTTTTTCAAAATTCACATGGAAATTTTGAATTTGCATGGAATGGTATTCTATTTTTAGAAATTATATTTTCAAAAAAAAAAAATTTAGAATTCGCATGGAATTGTCTATTTTTAGAAATTATATTTTCAAAAAAAAAATGAAAGAATTTTTTTTAGAATTCGCATTTTCTTGGGAAAATTGAATTATATTGTTATTAGTAATTTTATCAGATAAACTAATTTGCATAGTGTTACTATAAATGAGTTTATCACTGAATATTATTGCCTTTCTAAAATCGTACTCATTATGCAATGACGTGTCTTCTGAGTGACTGATTGAAAAGATTGTGTGCTTCTTTTCCTTTTTGTGATACTGTTATGTGTCGGTTGTCTATTGGGATTAGTTGGCTATCAGGAGGTAAAACCAGAGGTTTTGGGTTTTTTATTTCTATGATGTTGTGGGTTTTAGTGCATGTGCATGTTGTCATCAATTTTGGGTCTCAATCTTATTACCCAACCTAATTTGTCTCAACCAGTCTTATGTGATCATGTGGTAGTACTTTGTGTGGTATTGGTTAATTGAGAACCAATAGTTCTTGTATGGGCAAGAATCGAGTTCAGAAGTTATGATCTTGTTTTGATATTGTTTATGATTCTTTGAGGGTGTAACCCTATATGAGCGGGAGTCATTGATGAGATTTATTATATACCTTTATGATGTTCTTTTGTGAACCTAGGGTAGGTTACCTAGTTGTATAATAGGAGGTGGCTTGCAATAAATTATCAGAGCTCATAAGTGGCTGCTAGGATCGTTTATTGTAAGTAATTATAACAAGTGATAACATAATAATTTATTAGGATGCATTAGTATAATCTAATAATATAATGCCTCACCCATGCTTGAGTGCTATTATAGGCTAAGATGACAGATGAGATGATGCTTGCCCCCTTGTGAGGTGTGGGTTTGGGCATAGTTAGTGGCCTTGTCAGTTTGAGAGGTCATTGATGTCGTGTATGGTCACTTGAGTGCCGAGATCCAGCGAGGGATTTCTAGGATGAGACTCAAGAGTTAGACATACATGATGACACCTTCCTATATACAACTTAGGTTATCCTACGTGTGTCGGTTACCTCTGGTATTTTGTAGATATCTTTATTGCATTTTACAAAGCTTCTAGGATCTTCCTATGCACTTCTTTATGATGGTCTTGTATATCTTTGATACTTACATTCTTTTTGTATACCTGTGTGTGTGGGCCTGTTATTATCTTCTCAGCACGGTGGGAGTGGACCTTTGGTTCCACGTGGTCGGGTGGTAGTGATTCTTACTACCATTGAGATCCGACGTTTGTCTTCATGCTTTGATAATCCTTGTTGCAGTTATTCATCTTCTATTCTCTTGTTCTCCTAGAAACTTGTTCAGTTTTATGAGTTGTATACTTATACCATATGTTTATATTAGTTACCATCCTTTCAGAGGATGTATTGTATTGTAATGTTATGTATTATTTCATACCCCGCGGCATGTGCAGTGGATGTTGATTCAGTTGTATATGTGGTCTTATTATATGAGATGTATATTATTGGATTCTATTGATGTATCCTTTATGTTAGTTCTTTATATTAGTTCTTGTAGATTATTTTGTTTAAGTAATCCTACATCATGGAACCCTCAAGATTTGTAACCTTTGTTGAGTTGTACTAATGTGTATGTCATGTTATCTCATGTGTTGCTTCCGTGTTGTTAATATTTTTGTTTATAAATATTTAAAAAAAAATATTATTCTGTTATCTTGGTTGCATGTTTAGGTTAGTTCTCCTAGGTTCCCTGGCGGGGCATTATAGTTACCATTTGAAAATGACCATCGCACATGAGAAATATGTATATCTACATCATCACTCACTCTTCCTTTTCTTCTATCATTTAGCTTGCATTCAGGACTTCCCTAGTTCCCATCCCTAGAATCACATCACACATCATCCAAAGCATAATCCTAGCATAAATTTGCATTCAATCCTAAAGCATTCCTTAGCAATCCTAGACCAATCCTAACCCATCGTAGTCAATCCTAAACCAATCTTAGCAAATCCTAGGTCAATCCTACTCCATCCTATTCCATCCTAGATTAATCTTAGAAACCCTGCATCAAATTTTAGCAATCCTAATCATCCTAGAAAGTGCATCCTTTTCTTGGTATCCTAGCCTCTAATGAGTTTCTTAGCCTTCATCAAGGATCATCATCTTAGGTATATTTAGAATGATACACTATTCTAAGATAACCCCCTCCATCTTTGAAACCTCATCACCTTGAGCAAAAGGTTGGTTCACATTGACCAAGAATCTTGTCAGCCGAAGACCACAAGTCTGTCCTAGGTTATAATCATATCCACCTTGATCGTACATTAGAAAATTAATCCTTAATCAATATTTTTCACCAAGTTATCTTTAGTCTTTTAGGAAGCATCCTCATCATTGTAGGTAGCATCATCCTAGATCATCATCTTAGCATCATCATCCTTAGTATTTTTCAGATAATCCTTACATTTTATCTTGCATCTTGCATCCATCTTTAGGACCTCTATTTTCATGCCACCCATCACACAAGCTACTAAGAAGAGAAAATATATGGCCCTTAATTAGGCAGCTAGTTCATCTGACCAACAATCAATCCCACAAATGTGATGGATTCATTTGATCCATGACAAAACACACCTATCAAGCACATTTGGGTAGACACCAATGAGATTCCCATTGTGAGTACTATAGAAAGATTCATAGATCATCTAGTGCATGTTCACATGGTAAGTTCCATGAGTGGACACAACAATAATCAGGTATTCACAGATATTCAACAATAAGGAATCCAAATCCTACTTTTGATTATACCAACGCTTATCACACAAACTATGGAACTCCTAGGGGAATTTTATAATCCCATCAAAAATGAAGTTGTTGTTCTGCTTTAGCAAGCTCTACAAGTGGGAACTCTTATCTCTCAAATATTCCAACCTTCCATCCCACCATCCATCATGCACATGACACCTCCATCTACCTCATCTGTAGTCATGGGAGCCCCACCTCCTAATCCACCATCAGCAGCACAAGCCATACCTCTCATCGCTACGCAAGCACCTGCACCTCTTCAACCCATAGTCACTCCACTTTCACAATAATTCCCATCATTCGCCACAAAATTCCCACCACCACCAGTCATCACTTAGCAAACCCATATTCCACCCATCACCACTCAGCCCATTCAAAATGCATCAAAGCACCCAAATCTCCATGCGTATTCCACCCTTTTCTTTCACCGCATATCAGCAACAACAATAATTTACTATGGGCATGCCACCTACCAACATATATAATCAACCCTTGTTTTCATAATGACCCACTTTCCACACACCACCCACAACACAATCCCAGTACATTCCAACACTTCTCATGCAAGCACCAGCACAATCGCAAGTCAATCCCATTCTACCACCACAAACATCCCAAGGTGGACAAACACAACAAGGAGCTTCCTCTTCCATATATAATTACTCACAAGTGGCCATGCAAGGCCTAGGAATTCCTATACACTTGTAGAGTGCGAGATTATTCACCTCCCACCCACAACCAATGCCCATAAATCCATTTGCAGCCTCACAATCCAACAACCTTGGAAACACCCTCAGCAACACCTTTACCAACCCCAACAACCCCAATTACAGACCACTAACCCATTCATATACCAAGCATAGCAGTAGCAATTTCATCCTTTCACAGAAACACAACTCCCCACCCAAACTATTCAATAGTAGAGCATCAATCCATTTGCATCCCAAACACAATGACAACTTTTCAATATTTTCACCAGAATGCAACCTCCCGTCCAAACTACTCAACAACAACAACCACCACCGCAGCCCAATAATCCCTTCATCACCCAATTACTACAACAATCTATCACCCCTTTTGCAAGTACCCAATCCTCCATCCAGACCACCCCGCAACAACAACCCTTCTTCACCAACTAGCTATACATTCCATCTTTTGTTGTGTCACAAACTATTCCACCACCACAACAATCGAGTGTTCCCTCCAACACCAATTTCTTCATTCCACCTACTGGGGGCATTCCACCTTAGAACACCTATCCTCCATACCTCTGCAATGCCGCACCACCACCCTATGCAGGTGCATAACAAACTCAACCCACTTATCCAACACCTCAGTAGATACATTCCTACTATTAACAACTACAACAACCACATCATGATTTTCCACTTCCTCCACTGCAATATTCCCCTCAAACATAGTTACCACCTCAACAACCAATATATGCTGACCAAACACCATAATATCCTCTGCAGAATTCTCCATCTTTACCAGCTCCATTTGACCTATATCTCATGAGTGGGATCAACATGACAGCAAATAAAAATCCCCCACCAGCCAATCAAGAGTGGGAAGAAATGAAGAATTCTCTAAAAGAGCTACATACTGGAACTGAAGCAAACACCTTAGAATTTGAGGAAGTCTGTCCTTATCTGTTCGACTGACCCCTCACAAATATCCCCTTTCCCAAGCACTTTGAAACACCCAAGTTCAACAAATATCATGAAAAGGGAGATCCCGTAAGTCATGTAAAGGATTTCTACATGGCATGTCAAGAAGTGCCATACTGATGAAGGGTACTCCCCTTAATACCACAAGTACATGACAAAAACAAAGAGAAACAACAAAAATTTGCAAGAATAGAAAATTGGCTTCCTATTGGCTCTACAAATGTGGAATTATAAACTTTAGAATTACAATATCAAAAGCCACATGGGCATCTCTTACAATAATCTGTAAGACAAAGCCACAAATAACCACCCAGAACTGCCCTAGAAAACACCATGGGCCTTTCTTAAATAGGAAATTTTCCACCGCCCGAGAAGGTTCCAGAAATCTAGCCATTAAGGCTGACTACCCTTAGCATTTAATTATTTTTCACTTTTATTACAAAAGGGTCAGCTTTAAATATTTACAAAAC
>MU225156.1:642600-653560 GCA_018584345.1 Thuja plicata
GTTCTGATTAGTATGGTAGAGGATGATGACCAGTACTTCTGGGGATACATCATCCTTGGCCAGTTATACTATGATCTCCATATGTGTGCCTACCGCAAGGGTAGGGCGCTAGGTCCTAGATGTACGCTCTTATTAGTATGGGCATGGGAGCATATTGCAGTCACACAACTGATCAGACATCTGGAGACCCGGGTGACATATGAGCCATTTATTTGTAGGTGCAAGCCACCAATCAGTTACAAGGCCACAAATTCTATTGGATACTGGCACAGGACACTAGATGAGATGGGGGCTATACTGTGGGCACGCTATGCAAGATGTGAGGCCTGGGGCCATGAGATGCCACAGCAGGACGTGTATGTTGAGGATGGATTCTATGACTCATACTATATGAGGTTTGTGTAGACTGATTGTTGGCTGTTCAGGAGGACCACATATATGATATCGAGATACATGCCATCCAAGGTATGGAGGCAGATGGGTCAGGTGCAGGAGGCAGTACTAGACGGGTTTCCTCATCCATTGGTTACCTGAGAGGTGAGGAGTGTGTGGGGGATTGGTGCAGATCCATGAATAGCACAAGCATCATTCATGGGAATGATTAAGGTCCCTTGGATTAGGGCTCAAGAGTCACTATAGGATGCAGGTGTAGTGCCTACATATGCACAGTGGTGGGCCGCTCATAGACCCGTGAGACTGATAGTTCCTAGAGTCATACAGGAGGACAAGTAGCCAGGGGCCAGAGGAGATGGAGGAGGATAGGGGGATGATGATGATGGGGGAGGAGATGGAGGGGTTGGAGGGAGGAGAGTCTAGCCTATGGTGGAAGTACCGAGGTAGAGGGGACAGGTGTAGATACTGGTAGGAGGGTAGCCACCTATCATGCCTGATGTATAGGTACAAGGGCAAGATCTATAGGGGCCACCACCTCCATAGGGATAGGGACCACTAGTGGACTACATAGCCTAGGAGACACATGGAACAATCATAGTAGAGTGAGATAGCCTATGGACTGAGCTGGAGAGAGTACAGGGACTATTGGCGACATCTTAGGCGACTGAGGTGAGTGCACAGGCTGAGATATTACGATTATAGGGATTATTAGCCATAGCATAGGCTACAGCCAATAGCCTTCAGACAGAGGTGACCCATGTATAGAGGGATTTGTAAGCAGAGATAGCACAAGGGGATAGTGCATAGAAGGCACTTGACATTTTACAGGCTCGGGTGGATAGCGGGGAGTTCGCTATTATTAAGGAGTTTGGGGACCGGGAGGAGGAGCTAGCAGCCATGTCAGCATAGATAGCGGCTCTGATAGTAAAGTAGGATTTAGCATGTAGACGTGCAAAGGATTAAAGGGCATACCACAATATAGCGTGGCTAGCAGGCAGTGTAGTAGGGTTAGGTCAGATGATGACCGATGCTATGGCAGCCCAAAGAGAGGCAGGATGGAGAGGCCGAGAGGCCACATATTATATGGGGCTTTACCATGGAGTAGTGCCAGAGGGGGCATGATAGCCTACATATTCTAAGAGAGCATAGTCATAGAGCACTGACCGGGCATCACAGGGATTAGTGGGGTTACCGCCATGTCCCAGCAATGGAGTAGGACCATCACGACCACCACCATGATGCTTCGCAGACTTTTTGGATACATAGTTTTGACACATTTTTGACACATGATATACATGGACTATTTTGGGACTATGAGAATCTGATTTTTGGACTCTGATAAAATGATTTATGGACTTTTTCAATCACTTTTCCTTTTATGGCCTTTCAATCCACATAAAAAATGTCAAACTCACTTAGGAACATGACCCATTTTGTTGTACAACCAGTAAGAGCAACGCATGCCAGGAGATACTTGAGTGGATCAATTTTAGAAAAAAGATGAATCTTATGATTAAGAATATAATGTTGTAGCTTTTGTGCATAGAAAACAATGACCAAACATGCCTTCTCAATTAGGGAATAATTCAAATCATAGCCAATAAGAGTTCTGCTGAGATAGTAAATTGCTCGCTCTTTGCCGGTGTCATCTAATTGTGCCAAGAAGGCTCCCAATGAGACCTTTGTAGCAGATATGTACAAGATCAGAGGGTGACCAGTAACAAGTGGAACCAACATGGGTGGATTAGCTAGATAGCCTTTTAGTTTCTCAAATGCATTTTGACACAAGCAATCCCACTGAAACTTGATGTTCTTGCGCAGGAGATGGGAGAATGGATGCACCTTGTCAGCCAGCTGTGACATGAATCTTTTGATTGATTGTAGTTTTCCTTGTAAACTGCATAGTTGCTTCAATGTTTTAGGTGGTGGCATCTCTAGGATTTCTTTCACTTTCTTTGGATCAACTTCTATTCCATGTCGTGACACAATGTATCCCAATATCTTACCAGATTGTACTCCAAAGACACACTTTTTGGGATTCAGTCTAAACTTATATTCCTCCAATCACTCAAATATGGTAGTAAGGATAGGAATTTGTGATTCTCTTGCTTTGGATTTACCTAAAATATCATCCACATAATCTTCCATGATGACATGCAAAAGGTCATGAAAGATGGTAGTCATTGCTCGTTGATAAGTGGCTCCAGCATTTTTAAGACCAAAAGGCATCACTTGATAACAGAAAGTGCCCCAAGGTGTTGTAAATGCAGTTTTGTGCTAGTATTTTGGTGCTATCCTGATCTGATTATAACATAATAATCCATTGATAAGTGACAACATTTCATGTCCTACCGTCAAATCCACTATAATGTCAATATCAGGGAGTGGAAAATCATCCTTGGGACATGCAAGGTTTAGGTCTCTGAAATCGGTGCAGATGCGGATGTCCCCAACAGGTTTACCTACTGGTACAATATTAGAAACCCATTTAGGATAATCAATTGGTCTGATTACTTTAGCATCTAGCATCTTTTGATGCTCTACTTTGACTACCAATGCAACTTGAGGATGCATCTTGCAAAGCTTCTGCTTAACAGGTTTTACATTTGGATCTACCATAAGATGATGCATGACAAAATCTGTATTAAGCCTAGGCATGTCTTTGTAGGTCTAGGCAAAGTTGATTTTGTGCTTATGCAAAAATCTTGTCATGTCTTTCTTTTCTTGATCACTGAGAGAAGCTACAATGTAAGTGATATGTGGCTCTTCTTCTATGCCTAGGTTGATTGGAATAGTATCTTCAATGATCATAGAGGACACTTCAGGTTCTGATGATATAAACGAAAATTTTGCCTCTCCCTCCCCTAGCACCTTGGAGGGGTTTTCACTACAGGAAGCATCCTTTATTTTTTCTTTTTCTTCATCCTTAGGTGCCTGCGAGAGGTTTTCACCAGAGGATGTATTTTTATTTTATTGATTTTTCTTTTCTTTTCCAATTTTGTGACTGAGAGAGTTGACTTGGCTACTGAAGTAGGCTAGTTCACTGTAGTGTATATTATGTTCATATTCTTGGAGATTCTTAATTCCAAAGAGGGCTAAAACTGCCTCATCTGAATCACATATGTCCAAAGCTGGTGGTGAGTCTTGTTGATCCCAATCAATCAATCAGGGTTTGTGAGGGGTAGATGAGGGGATGAAAGGTCAGCTTGGGTAATGGTGAAGACATGATGATTTTCATTTAGGTCATCTTCAATATATTGGAAGGGAATTTCAAAGAACTCTTCCTCAGTGTCTAAACCTGAGGCAGCTAAACAATAATCCTTAGCGAAGTTAGTCTTAGTTTCTAGGGAACCCAATTCATGTCCTTTAGGATAACCATTAGCTGTTATGATTTTCTTCTTACCTATTTCATTAGCTCCAAGACCAGTACCATGATATCCCATGTTTTTGACAATGGGAGTAACTTTAGGATACTTTCCTTTGGGGAAAGTTACAGGTCATTCTTCTTCATCATTATAAATCCAATCAAGGACACTATATTCCATGTGTTCATCTGATAAGGACCCCCAATGTTCAAAAACAATTGACTTGAAGTGCATAAGTGCTTTATCCTTGGAGAGGGGTAATGGTGATGGTCTTCCATTAGAATTTGGAGACAAGGGGAATTGCCCAATACATAAATCCCTTTCAAATTTATACTCTCCCATGCCTTGATCTGTAAATGTGGCCTTTGCTTCAGATGAGGAGGGTTTGTCTTCAGTAGCTTTGTCCTCAGTGACTTTTTCCTTTCCTTTGGATTGCTCAGTTGATGTTTTGGATATATTTTCTGAAATAGGGGTTTCTTGATTGAAATGTCGGCCAAATTCATTCAACGAATAGTAATTAGCTTGTTTGCCTTCCAATATTTTGCAATATTGAAAGGGCTCAAGAACTCCAAGAATTGTGATTTCTCTACTATGATGTGGGAACTTCAGACATTAATGATAGGTAGAGGGTACACCTTTGATAGCGTGTATCCATGGACGTCCTAGAAAGATGTTATAAGGTAGATCTAGATCTAGTACATGGAAAACAGTTTCAATCAGGGCCAAACCCACTTGTAAGGGCAATGTGATCAAACCCTTTCTTTCTTGTTCTCGATCATCATAGGATTTTATTTTAATTCTCTTGTCTGCATCAATGAGGTCCTTAGAAAGACCGATGTTACGAATCATTTTCAATGTGCACAAATTTAGGCCAGATCCACCATCTACGAGGACTCATTTTACTCTTGTGGAGAAGATTTTTCCTTCTATATGGAGGGATTTATTATGATGAGGATCAGGACCACTAAAGTCCTTATCAGTAAAAACTAGATGTTCTTGCATGGCTAGGTTCTCTATCATGGCTTTGAATTGTGCAGCATTGATGTTCTTAGGGACATGGGATTCATTTAGAGATTTATCAAGGACTTCTCTATGAATTGGTGAAGTGGTCAAGAGCTCTAGGATGGATATCTATGCAGGCATCTTTTGTAATTGGGCCAACAAGTCAAAGTGCAAAGTAGGTCAAGCAACAATAGATGGTGTAGCTGGTGGATTTGCAGATGTAGAGGGTTTATCAGCAGCTTGACCAGTGACTTTGTTCGTGTAGTAGCATTAAAATAAATAGCTTTGAGTATTATGGTATTAACATGTGTGTTAGCTTCTTCAATGCGCCACAAAGAGAATCAAACCCAAAGATATCATTTTCACTTAAACTCCCGCATGTTCGGTCATGGCCTGTAATAGTATTGGTAGAATAGTCATATGGGATTGCGTTTGATGCATTTTTTTGATTATGAGGTGGGAAAGGTTGATTGTAGACTTTGAGTTTCACATTAGATGAGGATGCATTCTGACCTTCAACTTCAATTTTCCCATCCTCAATGAGGTCTTGCACAAAGTGTCTAAGCTTCATGCATTTCTTGGTATCATGCCCCTTGATGTGATGATAATCACAATACTCATTATCCCTATACCAAATGGTTTTAGGTTGATTCTCATCAAAAGGTCAAGTATTTGGGTAAACTATCATTCCTTGGTCCGCGAGTTGTTTGAAGATCACATCTAAAGGCTCTTCTAAAGCTGTGAATTATCATCATTGTCGATTATCATTGTTGTTGTTGTTGTTGTTGTTGTTGTTTTTGTTGATGTTGTTGATGTTGTTGTTGTTGTTGTTGTTGTTATTTTTGTTGTTGTTGTTGTTATAGTTGTTGTGAGGGAACAAGAATGATTGATTGTGCGGTTGTTGATTATTATTCTGATTATTGTTCTGATTCTGATTGTTGTTCTGATTGTGCGGATTATGATTCTGATTTTGGTTATTGTTGCGATGCTGATTTTGATTCTTATTGTTATTACAATTGTTTTGATTGGTATTGTTGGATGCTTGAATATTTTGAACATGCTTGGCATCAGTCACTCCATCATTGACAACTCCTTTGTTCTTACTCCAAAATTTTGGTTCATCATTATTGGAAGGAGTATAATGTTTGATGCTACCTCTTTGCAAAAGGCCATCTTCAATGTCTTTTCCCTTCTTGAAAATGGATTCAAAGGTGTTAGGTGAAGCCATTTTCATTTGGAAGGACATTTTAGAGATTAAATTCTTTGTGAAGATGTCAATCAAGTGACTATCAGGTATTTTCCATGGCATATGATTCACAATATGTCTCCATCGTTGTAAGAAACTAGCAAAGGTTTCTCCATTCTTTTGTTTAGTATTGCACAAATCATTGAGTGTTGCTTGATGCTCAATGTTATATGAATATTGTCCAACAAACTTCTCTACAAGGTTGGAGAAGGTAGAGATTAACCCATAAGGAAGGGCCATGAACCATTCCAAGGCTACACCTCTGAGACTCCTAGTGAAGAGTCCTTTTAAGTAATTCTCATTATAAGCGACCTCTTAACATGCAATGTAAAACTCTTTGAGATGTTGTAGGGGACATGTTTGTCCTTTTTATTTCTCAAATTTGGGCATCTCAAAGTTTGGTGGGAATGGTTGCATTGTGATAGATTTGTCAAATGGATAGGGACAAATCTCTTCAAAAGAAAACTCCTTCTTGCCCCCATTTTGTAAGCCTTGTACGATGCTTTTGAGCTCATTGAATTATTGGGTGAAGTCTAGAGCATTCTATGTGAGAAATGGGGGTACATAACCTCTGCCTCCTCCAAATTATGCAGCTAAAAATCCTATGGAGGTCATACCAATGGTAGGAGGAGGTATATATTGATAGGCTCATGATGTATTGTTTGCAGATTTTTTTCCCCCATTGCTTGAAACAAAGATGAAGACAAAGACATGGAAAATTGCCCTATGTTGTTGACATTAGCACTTGCCCCTTGATTCATTGTCGTTTGAGTTCTATTATGTGTAGTATTGTTTGGCAAAGCACTTATGATCTGTTGGATTTGTTTGGGTGTCAATTGGGGTATTGATGTAGTTGTTGATACAGGGGTTGATATTGGTACTGATGTGGGAGGTTCTCTAATAGGTCCTTTACCAGTGTCACATGATGATGTAGCATTTGAAGTAGAATCCATGGCTACAGTAGTGGCAGAAGTAAATTTAGTGACATTTCTGGTAAGGAGTGTTTCATCAAAGTCAATAGGAACTGTGACCCCGTTATGAATAAGATTTATGAATAAGATTTAAGAATATCTCATCAGCGTTATGAAAAATGGCCTTCTCAACCATTTCCAAATTGTATGGGTCTCTAAGGAAGTCAATCACTTGGGTGAGTCTTTCTTCTTGGTCCACTAATTCCATTTCTTTGGCCACTTCTTTAGCTCATACCCCACTTCCATGAAAGTATTGTGTGGCAAATGGGTTCTCCTCATGATTAACAGTGTTGAATGTCATTCACCTCATGTTTCTAGCTTGGGATCGAGTGACAACCATACAATGGTAGAAGAATGAAAGACAAGGAGATGTAAGAGATGAAATGGAGCAAAGATCTTTGATTGGATTTGATTGATTGAATTGATTGATTGGATAATTGATTTAAAGGTTTTTGGAACAAAACCTAAGCATGTTAAACCTTATGATGATACAAACATAAAGGATTTAAAGTAATACCTATTCTACTTGAAGATGGACTTGTGATCTCAAGTAAAATGGGACATCTCTAAGGGATTTAAATTACTTGAGACGAACTGATGGTCTACAAGTAATGTTGTGTTTGTTTGAGGATGAAGGTTTATGATACTTTGATTAAGGTCTTTCAACCTAAAGATTTGATTTGATTTTGATCTAATGCTCCGATGGAAGGATGATGATGGAAGAAATGGAAGAATGATCTATAAGCCAGGTGTTACCTAATCGTATTGTTCAATGATGACAAAAGCTCTTTTGATTGAAAATTTGGCCATGAAATTGCAAACTTTATTGTTGTAGAGGATTTTGTCAAGTTTTTCATGATGTTTAATCCCTTGTTTAATGGATGTTGCAATGTGTTGGAATTCTTGGATTTACAGGTGGTTTCTTTTTTCTCTCTAAGAACTGGAGACGTAGGAAGTTTAACCTTCTTATGATTCTTAAAACTAGTCATATCAGGGAAAAATTGATTTTGGCCGATTGAATGAATGATCTAGGACAAATGGTTCTAGGGTCCTGTAGATGGTCAAATTTTGATTATCTCAAAAAATTTTGAAGCTCATTATTTTTGAAGCAGAGACGGTAGTCTCAGATGCAACCGATGATCTTCGAAGATATTAAGCTACGCAGATGGTGATCTGCGTAGAGGGCAGATCTAGAGCAGAGATGGCTGACTGTGACTAAGGCAGTGTGTTGAAATTCTGGGCATATTTTTTATTTTTAGTTTGATTTTGGGCAAATTTGTTCAAATGGCAAGAACTGATTTTTATCACAAGCAAACTAGAAAAATAACAGGCACACATCTCAAAACAATCCAACAAGGGACAAAGCAACCTTGAGGGATATCATCAAATGTGACATTAGGGGATCTTGCTTAAACTTTGTAATATTTTGTTTGTGTATGTTCAAGTGATTCTTTCAAGCCACTTATGTTTTTACTGGGTCTAGCACAATGAAGACAGTTCAAACAGTAGCTACCTTAGGAATTTGGCTTCACATGAAATATTAGAGGCCCATTACTTGGTAGTCCTTCAGCTCACATAGCATGTCACCCCCAGAAGGGTGCTCGTGTTTTTTCCTTTCTCCAGGTATTGTTGTCGTGCTATGAAAATCTCGTTCACAACACAATACCCTGGGACACATATGATGGGAATATTGGGGGGAGAATATTCCCTCCCCTTGCACTATAATAGGTCACAGTTTGGAGGTGAATTGGGTAGGCTACTAATTTATAGTTGCTAGCAAGATTTTGTGGCGTCCCCGCAATCGGTTTGTATGGTGTGAGACACTTAAGTCACTAGTTAAACCATGTCAGTATGCTAAGGATATTCACTTAGTATGGACTACCATTGAACATGACCCGCCCAAGCTTGAAGGGATAAAGAGGACCTTTGGGTCACACTTTATTTCTATACCGACTGAAGGGATTACTAGTTTGAGGTCATCCTCTAAAGGGGAAGCGCTCCCTCTAGACAGGCCTCTCTAGAAGCTTGATTAAACTAAGCTTTCTCTTCACCCAAGATCTGCAAAGGTGAGGGGAGAGGATATGACTATAGTTTAATCATAGCGTTACGTAATTTAAGGGATCTATCTAATGACAAATAGCTCAAAAGAAGTGTTAAAAAACACTTCTTCAAACACACCAAAAATAGTTCATTTCCCAAATTGAACCTAATTAGAGCAAGTAAGTGTTTTCTACCAAAGAAAAAGACACAATAGTATGATTAAGCATGCAAGTTCAATTTATTTCCCACACAGCAAAAAGGAAAGCTTGTAAAGGTGTGTTAATTTACTTTAAGTCACTCAAGAGTTATGAAATTTATAACCTTAAATATTCAAGATTGGGTAAGGTTCATTTTAAGAAACATTCATTCCAAGACAAATGGTTAAGCATCAAGTTCATTTAGATAATCCTTTTAAAAATCATTTATGGAACCTACATGAAACTGGTTAGTAGTTTGAAACTTCAGATTTGCCAAAAACATAAAACCCAAGGAACAGTCACAAAGAGTGAATCGTCACAGACGGTGATCTACGCAGACGATGATCTACAGAAATGGCGACAGACCTACACAAACAAAAAAAGACAGATAATCAAATTTTATTAAAAAGAAATAGACTTATTAAAACTGAAAATTAACATTTTTATCAAATCACTCAGCATTTAACCCTTAAAAAAGTTTTCTATTGTCAAAAACCCGAGAGTTAAAAATGTTGCAAGTTGACAAAAAATAGTTTTAAACCACAATTTTTTTTATAAGCTATTTTGCACAGGCAGAGATGGTGAAGTATCTACACAGACGACTGAGTTGCGTAGATGGCCAAGAAGCGGAGATGGCAGTCTACGGAAATGGTGACTCCAGAGCGGAGATGGGTCTGCGTAAGAATTTTTCAAACTGTGAAAAACTTGCAAGAAATGTTAGAAAATAAGGGACGTGGGTCCCACTGGGCATGCCAAAATATATGTGATAAAACCTAACCTATTGGGAGCACGCTTAGACATGCAAATGTTAGAGATATATATCAAACAACTACATTAAACATGTCTAAAAGAATACTATCAAAAATAACAAGAGATCCATCACAACCTCTGATGAGCCAAACAAGTGCACCCAAGCCTTGTTGATTTGCTCTTAGAGAGGTTTGTGGGTGTGTTCTCCCAACACAATATTTAAATCCCACTATTTGATTAAAAAATCAAACTAAGTGATTGAAATGAGTGAAGAACTCAAGAAACAAGTATTGAAAATTTGTCTCAAGCCTTCACCATGAATGCTAATGCAAGACTATGCTTATGATGAAGATTCAAAACCTAAACTAAGATGATATGCGTAAGACAATAGAAATAAGTTCATTTTCCATTATCCTAACATGTAATTTCTAGATTCAACTATGAACTAATGAGCATAAAATATGAAATAAACTAAGAAATTCTAGAGCTATACTAGCATGATAACAATGCATAAAATGAGAGATGATTTTCTCTTGACAAGGCCTCTATTTATAGAGTATTTGGAGGAGAGAGAGGTCTTGGATGAGGTGGAGCTCATGTGGAATCCACATAGGTGCCACATGAGGGACACATAAGCCATGCAAGAAGCCCACTTTTCTCACACATGTGTGAGCAACTTTGGATGCGATGGGTCAAAATGTACTTAAAGTACACATGTGAAGGATATTGTAAGAAGGTGTAAGAAGGTGTAAGAGTTTTGGACCAATGAGACACTTTTGGAAAGTGTAAGAAGGTGTCATCATAGGTGTAAGAAACCTTGTTGGCACCAAATAAGGATTATTTGGAAAAGAAATTTTTTGAAAATTTGTTCACACATGTGTGAGCAAATAATTAGGACTAATTGGTGTAGGAATCAAGAAATTAGCTTAATTAACCTTAGTTAATTAATAGATAGGTCTATTTGATGAGAGTGATGGGAGATAGGGTAGGATCTAG
>MU225156.1:683172-730839 GCA_018584345.1 Thuja plicata
ATCTAATGCAGTTGGCATTGTTGGAAGATTTGCAGCTGAACCCAAGCAGAGTCACCTAATGGCAGTCAAAAGGATATTCAGATATCTAAAGGGAACTATAGACTATGGTTTATGGTATCCTAAATCAAAGAATGTAAATCTTCATGTATACACAGATGCAGATTGGGAAGGTTGTATTAATGACAGAAAGAGCACTTTAGGAGGAGTAGTATTCCTTGGAGACAGGTTGGTTTCTTGGATAAGCAAGAAGCAGAACTATATTTCTTAGTCAACAACAAAAGCTAAATATGTTGCAGCAGCACTGAATTGTTCAACTATGGTTTGGATCAAGAAGATGGTTAAAGACTTTGGCATTCAGGTTGATTATCCTATTGTTATTCATTGTGATAATACTAGCACTATCAACATGTCTAAGAACCCTGCTATGCACGCAAAGCCAAAACACATAGAGATCAAGTACCATTTCTTAAGAGAAAAAGTTGCAGACAAAGAAGTTAAATTGGACTATGTGAACACCAAAAAACAACTGGAAGATATTTTCAAAAAGCCCTTATCAAAGTATACTTTTGAGTATCTTAGAGAGAAGTTGGGAGTAATTCCCTCTCCTAAGTCTGTTTAGAAGAAGTAGAAAAGACATCAGTCATTAAGTGATTGATGAATGGTTGACTACTCTACTTCTGGAGTAGTACCTATGCCTAAAGGACTATGGCACCCTTTGCCATTGATGTCAAAGGGGGAGTATATAGTAAGGAGGATTATGTACTAAGGGGGAGCATATACTATGGGGGAGTATATAGATGGAACAAAAACACAGACAGAGGAACTGCAGCAGTTTAGAGCAATCTTTGATGAGAATATTGAGAAGATTGTAAAAGAAAGAGGACACCATGAATAGAGGATGTTTTTGATATCATATGTTGCCATAAATATCAAAGGGGAGATTGTTGGAGATTTGATTCTGAGAGTTGATTATTTGTATGTTTGTCATTGATGACAACATATAATACACAATAGTAATTCTGTATGAACTTATGTGAATGATGACATGAAGACTTGCGTGGATAGATACATGTTGTTGACATGTTTATTATGTTATGTTCATACACATAGACCCAGATATGATGTTTTAGTAAAGTTATGCAATTCTGTTATTAGTAATCATAGTTCTAGGAGTATAATGGTTTAGGGCCGACATATATAATGTGTCTCATGAGTTGTGCCTATCTTTAAGATATTCATTTGTATATTCATGATTAATTATGAGTTGATGATATAAATCCAAAGGTGCCAAATGTGTTTCAAGATGATTGCATAGTTATGATTAATTTGCTGAGGCCAACTTAGTGAAGCGTCGCGTCTGTTCAGCATTGACTTGCATGGACTTAATATTGTTTGCGTGCTTAGTTAAGCTGACTAAGATATTGATGAAGTGTTTCTAAGAGCTGACATGACCTTCTAATTTGGAGAAGATATTTATAGTACTTCAATTATGATATGCTAAGTGTGAATGATACAAAATGTGAAGAAATATGTACAAAGTAGATTATCAGTGTTGGTTCATTCATCAAGGATCTATGTGAAGAAGAAGTGAAAGATTGTAACACATTGGAACTGATCAAGATAGTAGGTTGTACTCTACAGTTCATCATTAGATATAGTGCATATCTATTATACAGAAGGTTGTAGCCTTCACCATCAAGCAGTGAGCTTTTGGACAGTGAGTCCACCACCCCTAACAGGGTTATTTGTAAAAGACTTCTAACAGGGTCCGACCCTTAACTAGGTCACTATACTTATTGCATTGTATTGTACAACTCCTAATAGAGTTGAAATATCTTCTAACAGGGATTACTACAAACAATTATAGTTTATTGTGGGTGCTATTTCCCATCGTGGTTTTTACCATTTGATTTCCCCATAATCAAATTGTGTGTTGAGTACTGTGTTATCTGATTATGAATTTACTTTGTTGTATACTAAAGTTGAAGAAGTAAAGAAAAGGACTTAAGTAACTGATAAATAATTCACCCCCCCCTCTAATTTATCCTTTAGGACTATTCTAACACCTACATGGAAAAATATTGTTCTACTTGCAAAAAGCATGGGCACACATCTCTTGAATGCAGGAAAAAGAAAAAGCAAGCATGGAAACCAAAAGAAAAAGAAAATTCTTATCAACTGAGAAGAGTCGGTAACTCATATGTTTGAGATTACAACACATGGAAAAATTGTACATCGTGTGGTAGATATGGACACATAGCTGCAAACTGCATGAGGAAATGGACAAGAAGGTCTAGGAATTGGATTAACTCTAGAATGGCATGCTTACACTGTCATAAGGTCGGTCATCTAAGAAAGGACTATAGAGACTGAGTGATAGAGTCAAGCACTTTTTCTAATGGGAACACTATTGAAGATATCAGGAGAATGAGAAATCAAATGTGGAGGAAAGCTACAAGAAAAGATGATGTTGGACTGAGCACCATAGTTTGTGACACATCATCCAATGTATCTAGTGATATCACCACCCCCACCTAAGAAGAACAAGTGAGTATGGAACTACACTATACAAATTTATTTTTTACATTAGTTCCAATATACATCGATAATATGCCGAATTAGCATGAATGAAGATGCACTATGGTATTACTTGTTAATGAATTTATGAATCCAATCTCATCGGTCAATACACACCAAGAATCATCAGTGTACATATAAAAGCCAATTTGTTAATGTAAACTGAGCATCGTCACTAATCATGTAATAAGACAATGAAGTTTTTGCTACATACCGAGCACAGTTGGTGAACATGTGAAAGGTCAATTGAGTTGACACTTGCCCTGAGGGTCACATTCTCACTGAGGATGAAGTTGGTATGCTCCCCAAGTGACTCCATCTTCAACCACTGAGAAGTAGGTAAACCATTTATTGCACCACTTAGGGCATCATATATAAAAGGGTGATAGAAAGCTCATTCTTTCACAAAGTGTTTAAGAGAAAAGAGTAGAGAAAAATTTATAGTGAGAAGTAGAGCAAAGAGAAGAGAAAAGTAGAGCAAAGAAGAGCTACCAACAAAAAAAATATTGCAGAGTGCTTCACAAACACATTCTTGGCTACTCCGATAGATTGATAGTAGCTACAACAGATCAATTCAGTATCTAAGACTCACCAAGAAAATAGATTATTTATGGAGAAATCCCTAATTTCAAGAAACATGGAAACCACTTCATGAGTTTCCAAAATCAAGAATGCAGAGGATAAGAAGGTTAATATGATCAAGAATACAACCTGTGAAGAGCCCAAATACAAATTTTGTCCTGAGGTTTCTTCACAACCCGATGACACTGAAGCATTCTCAAGAATACCACCTAGGGTTTTTCTAGTCGAGGATGTATGATCCTATATCCACTATAAAGTTGCAGAAATTGGAGATCTTGAAGTTGAAGAAGCTTACAAGAATCTTTGCACAAATGGAAACATTAAGGATGAACATACACACATTGAGGTAAAAGGGTTGAAAAATGCCCTAATGTTCCTGAAGGAATTCAAAATTAAGTGGATTTAGATAGTTCTTAGCAAAGTACATGATAGGAAAATGTGGTTGGATGAGCCAAAATCAATCACTAAAGATGTTATTCACATCGTTACAGGTTATCATGTAACCAACAATGTCAAAGCCCTAAAACATCCTTCTTGCCCCGACATTGAGAAATTAATAGGTGCACTATTGGATGGCAGAGGTTTAAAGGAGAACTCAATCACCGATCCTAAAATGAATTTTGTTGCATGCTTACTTGGATACAAAATATACCAATCTAGTAGAATGAATAGAATATGATGCAGTGCAGTTGACACTTCCTACAAGATATCGAAGAAGGGATTATAGCTGGACCTATCTGAGCTTCTACTGAAGAAACTAGAGGAGAACATGATGACCATTAGATCATCA
The DNA here is from genome assembly GCA_018584345.1 of Thuja plicata. Taxonomy (NCBI): domain Eukaryota; kingdom Viridiplantae; phylum Streptophyta; class Pinopsida; order Cupressales; family Cupressaceae; genus Thuja; species Thuja plicata. The sequence goes on from MU225156.1 coordinate 687,122, forward strand.
AAATATAATTCATGTAAGTTTGGTTCACTCATGTGTATATTCTTCTTCTTTCAAGAATTTTTCCCCTCTGTCAGTAATGTCACTTGGACACTAGCCGACTGATAACAGCTCAAATTAGTTAATACATCAAGTCACTAGGGGATAATTTCACATCAGTTATGGATGCATATTTAACTGGCTAAAAGATAGAATGCAGAAAAGGATGAGGATATCTAAAAAAATGGTGGAACAATATAAGGATGATATATGTTTCATAGTGGATACCGACACCGCGTTGATAAAACTAGATGAACTAAGGACAACATTGTTACCACCTCTAGATAATGAGATAAACATTGATCAGGAAACAAATGCTATTGAATCATTATTTAATGAACCACTAGACAAATCAATACCAAGATTTGGGACTTATGAAGAAGCTAAGGCGAGAATCAAAATAGGATTAGTTGTTAAGAAGATAGACCGAAAGAAGACTAAAATAGTAAAGACACTTGAGAATAAACTATCAGTTAATGAAGAAGGAATAGAACAAAAATATGACACCGAGGGATAGTCACCCATCAGTGAAGGTGAACAAGTGAGTGAATCTGAGTCAATTGAGTCTGATGCACCACCTACAAAGAAACCAAGAACTACTGCTGCATTAAGAACTAGCAGTCAAACTTCAAAATATGTAGACTCACCACTAATCAAGAAAGGAACAGTGAGGAATTACAAGAGAAAACCTCAAATCAAGAAACAGGCACCGAGGAAAAGAAGAAAATACATCCGAGGAAAAGAAGACAAGGATGGTACTACACAGGATGAGAGTGAACAAGCACTCCAACCTAAAAAGCACAAAGTTCCTAAGATAATTGATGAGATTGTGGCAACAATTGTCAAGACAGGTAGCATATCAAATTCAAAGATAAGGCAATGGCTAACCTTATCTCCCAAGGACTAGAAAAATATTGAAGAATCCATCATTTAGGAAATGATTGCATTCAAATATGTATCTGTACAATTCAATAAGATGATGCCACAAGAAATTAATGATAGAATATCAAAAAGATGAACATATGCCTTGAAAACTGAGAAGCAAATAAAGGAAAGATCCCTAGTTACAATTATGCCACCTGAGTCAAAATTTGAGGAGATTGATGAAATGATGAAGAAGCAAGCAAGAAAATTTCCATCTAAAATGAGAGCATACAAGGTACTGGAGGGAAAATTAATTGAGCTTTATAAAGAAAGTGATGAAACTTGGAATCAAATATTCAATCCACCTAAGGAGGATTCAAGCCCCAAGAAGGTATTATCCCTCACTGAGACCCCTCAAAATAAAGATAAAGAGGCCACACCGAGCCCAGAGCACATCTTCATAAATGATACTAAGGACATCAATCCAGTTGAGTGTACAACATAGGAAAGAAAGGCCATGGATGATGTACCTCAAATACTTCAATCATTATAAAATTCAATAAAGGTCATCATCAAAGATATAACACTTATTGATTCTAATGATGAACCAAAGAAAGATGAAGATGTAACTATTGCCACTGAGAAAGAAAAGGAAAATGATACCACAAATGTAGTATAGGTAAATATACCAAGTGACATACCATTATTGATACAAGCTATCAATATCATAACAGAGACAAAGGAGAAAACACTTGGACCTAATGCAACCACACCGATGGACATAGGTGTTGAACAAGGGAAGCAACAAGATACACAAGAGATAAAGAACGATGCAAGTGGAGAGGATAAAACAAGTGATGCCATTGACAGGAACACCGAGGGTGAAAATTTTGCAAATACAAACAAGGTTGATGTGAAGACTAGCAAAAAAAAAGGCACAACACCTCCCACACAATCACCAAAGAAAGAAAAAGAGAATGAATTAGCTATAGTTCTACATTCCCCTGCTTCCAACACAATTTAAAAGAATAATAAGAAGAAGAATAAAAATCCAGTCATATTGGATGAAATCATTGACATACCAGACTGTGATCCCAGAACATTGGATCCAGAGTCACTTAAAAAGTATGGTGAACTTTGTAAAAGAAAGGAAATACACGACAAGCTCAAAAAGGAGCACAAGAACTCACAAGTCATGGAGAACACAAAGGAAATACTATTGCATATTGTAACTAACACATATATTGATAAAAGTGCACCTATAATTGATAAATTAGAAGTTCTTACCAATGCCATCACATCACAGAATGTAGACACAGACAAGGTAATTGAAGAATGTGCCAAGAAGAAGTGTCAATATAAGCTTATAGAGAAAATCATCCAGGAAGTGGCAAAACAAAAGGTAAAACTTTCTGAATTAGTTACTACTATAGAACTGATAATATCAGAAGTAGTAAAATTAATTTAAAATTTGTGCACATTAGAATCTTTCACAACCAAGCATAGTGACAAGTTGGCAAAAATTGATGAAGATCTTAAGGAAAGTGAACAAGGTCTCACAACTGATGAAAATGCATTCAAGTTGTATTATGACAAAATTGTACAAGAAAAAAGGTTGAGACTTGAGCTACAAAAGACAGAAAGAAAAATCTGAGATGAGGTAAGCGAGCTGCAGGCTATGTTACTCCCTAATCTCACACTGCTGTTACAAAATATGACTTTAACAAGAACAATGATTTCCACCTCGGAGTTGTCTATTATAGAGAGCATATATGATATTCATGCCAAACTCACCTTGGAAATAATGACCCTTGAGAACCTCAAAGAGAAATGGGAGAAGCAAATGGAGGACATTCAAAAATATCATTCTCATATTTTTGACAAGTTGTAAGTATTACACCTTTGCCATTATTTTCAAAAAAATGGGGAAATGATATGATAAAGGGGAAATGACAAGGTGAAAGTGGGAAATGATAAAATAGGAAATATATGTATAAAGGGAAATGTATCATGTACATACACTACACCAAGACATGCACATAGGGGGAGTCATATTGACAAGGTAAACATTTTAGTGTATATACTGAACATTCAGTTTTGCACATATCAGTTTTTGATACTAATGCCAAAGGGGGAGATTGATAATCCTAAAGGATAATATTTTGTCATTAGTATACAACTGAAATAGTTTTTGAACCATCTGTAAAATGATCACCGAAAGATAGGTTTATACTATAACCTGACTCAAAAATTCACGGAGGTCACCAAAAATGTTAAAGTTCAAGTGAACACTGAAACTAGTTTTCACCGATAGACAGTTTATAGTGAACACCGAGAGCACAATTTATAGAGTAACCCGACAGAGTAGTTGATAGAGTAAACTGAAACTCAGTCTACAAAGAAACCTGAGCACCATTCTACCGAGAGACAATTTTAATTCCAAAAAATGTGGATCTGAGTTACACATGAGATAAAACACTTAAGTTTTATATTTATCTTTATGATTATATTTAAAATTATTTCTTGAGGGACAAGTAAAGCATATGTAATTGTTTGAATTAGTCTAATTGATTGTAAACATGCAAACTAGAAGATCAAGGTTAAGTTGTAAACCCTTGATCATAAAGTTTTCATTGTAAAGTGTGAAACCTATATAGGTCAATATATTGTATAAATAGATGTAGTAATCAATCAGAACATGATGATTGTAGCCGTAGTAGACATATAAGGATCAGATAGAGAGTTTCATGTAGAAGGATAGAAAAATATGAAATCAGTTATGGAGAACAAGATTCAAGGCTACCAAGCAGAAAATAGGTATCAATAAATCACTATAGGTGATACATATACATTATGTACTTAAAGGATCTATATTCAGCAATTGAAGATTGCATACTATCAGGTCAACAATTATTTTTTACTACTCTCTAACAATTGTAGAAAATAGAAGAAATATTTTAAGAAGGTGGATTTAACAATCCTTATGTAAATCTCTTAGCCGAGTGCACACTTAATTGTGTTGCTAAATCTCTTAACCGAGTAGAGCTAGCCAATCTAAAATGTTACTCCTAACAGGGTAAGATTATTAAAAGTGATCTCACTTGTAGCCTTAACTGAAACCTTCCATTCTGCAGATAGTGAAGCTTTGTGGGTTTCATCCCCACTATAGTTTTAACCTTCTAACTGTTAATCTCTAAGTTTTGTTGATGATTAGTGACCAACACTTAGTCATTCAATTAGGTAGTTTTAGTTGGTTATCACTGTGGCTGAGCTAAAACTATGCAAGGCCAAGCAACATTGCTGAGCATTTTTTAGTTTTCCTAGTTACATTGCCAAGCCGAGAAGGATATAGAGATATTAAGTGTAGAGCGACAGACAGTCAAGTGCTGAGAAGAACACTTTTTATATACATGTCTAGAATGATACAAAATTCAAGGATAAGTGATTCGGCCGACTTATATGAGCATTTTGGGCTGACTTATGTATGCATTTAATATTCTTCTACGGAGTTAGTTATGCATTTAATTGTTTTATCCTATGCATGACTCATTGTAAACATTAATTGTTTTACCATCAACGTATGGATATTGGATCTTGATTGTTGATCTAGATCTCACTCAAATTTGAATAAGTATATTAGATTTCTTTGAAACCCTATTCTTTGAAGTGTATGAGGAGATAGTAGAGGAATTGTCTAAGTGACTGCACTTTGAAGTGAAATGCATAGAGGGTTATTTTTTTCAGAAGCAGAGATCAAGCAGAGTAATAACACAGTGAACAATAGAGAAAAGCTATACCAGATTATGAGATCATAGAAGGTACTGAAAAGAGGAGATCTGTCATCAGCATCAGAGTGCATATCAAAGGATCAATACTTGAGACATTCTAATCATTGTATTAGGTGAAAATCTCTTAATAGAGTGGTTCTAGCAGACCTTTCTTAAATCTCCTAATAGAGTCCTTACTTCATTGTAAGTTTCAAATCCTTTCATAGGGTAGATTGTAAGGATCTTAAGCTCTTAACAGGGTAGACCTTTCATAGGGTAGATTACATTTTGTAATCAAACATTTGTAACCTTAATAGGTACACTTTATTATTGCAGTAGTGGAGGATTTTGTGGGTGTCGTCCCTACCCCATTTTTACCTATTTGGGTTTCTGGGTTACCGAGTTATTGTGGTATGTGTTATTTACTTCATTGTATGATTGCTATTTGAGATTACTGAGATTAATTTAGATTCATATATGTATGAATGTGGATCAAGTTTATTTTAAGTGTTTAATTTTGAAGATCTGCTTCACCCCCCCTCTCAGTATCTTTCTTTCCCATTATTGTATTTCCAACAATTGGTATCACAGCTTAGTTCTTTAAAAATGTCATAATCAGCTTGAGAATATAGATCTTGAGATGGAGATCTACAAGATGGGTAAAGTCATTGAGAATCAAAAGATTCATATTCAACTAGCACTACAACAGCTTGAGACTACCAGACAAGAATTAAAGAAGTCCTTGACTACAAGAAAAAATTTGGCCAAACTAATGAATAACACTCATTATCAAGAAGAGGACACCACAAATCTATTTTAGAATGGAGATTATACTAAGAGAAATGCAGCAATAGAAGATCTACTGGAAAAGAATAGTGCACTATGTGAAGAAGTCAAAAACTTGAAAAAGGAACAAGAAGCCCAATCAATAAAAATGTGTGAAGTTTTTGAACAGAAAAAGAAAGCTGAAGATGACAAGGCTATGGCAGAAGAAGACAAGAGAATGTTGACTATCAGACTTGATGAAAGAACACATGATGTGCAAACAATGACAGTCAATCGAGTAGATATGGAAAATCAACTACTACTTGTGAATTAGGAGATCAGTAGGAAAGACTTGGAGATTGTAAATCTTAGATCTGAGAATAGTTAATTGAAAGATGAATTGAGATCTGAGAAAGAACTTAATAATAGAGTGAATGATCTGAGTGTAGCCATGAGATACTTTGAACAACTGGTGGAAGCATCAAAAAGACCTAAAGATTCTTCTGGATTAGGTCACACTGGACAACATACAACCACTAAAATGGAGAATCATCAAAGATAGGTGAAAGGAGGCATGCAAAGCCAAGAAAAAACAAACTTGTTTGTCATCACTATGGGAAACCGGGTCATACAACAAACATTTTCTGAAGCAAGAATGGTAAGTCCAATCCAAAAACTAATTTTAATGGTTATTTCTTTAACTGTAATAAGTTTGGACATCAAGCACGTGAATGTAAGACAAAGGAAAGAAAAACACCTAGACTCAATGGTAATTGATATAACTTTCACAAATACAGTCATAGAGCACAAGATTGCAGATCTAAAGGTAAACATAAGTGGACATCAAAGGTACATGATAAATCGCCAAGAAAAGGAAATAATCACAATTGGGATTACAATACATGGCATAGTTGTCATTACTGTGGTGAGTATGGACATGTTCCAGAAAACTGCATAAGGACACATTTCAGAGGTAAGTCTAAAATTTGGATGAATGGAAGCCTAGTTTGTCATAGTTGTCTAAAAATTGGTCATACAAGGAAAGATTGCAAGACTAGGGTACCTACTCCTACTGTTGAGAAAATTAGAGCATAGATAAATAAGACATGGGTTAAGAAGCCTGAACCATGTAGCAGTGAAGCTAATGAAGCCGAGGTCACCCAATCTAATGGATTAGGTGATCACATCATCTCCAACTAAGATAAAGAGGTATGTAAGGAAATGTATTTAAAAATTCTTATCTTACATCAGTTCCTAATATGAAATGTGCAAAAGTCCATATTTGCATATGTTAAGATGCACCAGGACATATTTTGAAGACAAAATGTTGAGATGAGAAAATTGCACTATAGGTGTCGAGCATCAATCATGGACACTAAAGATGAGTTCTTTAGTGAGTGCCGAGTTTTGTTGGCTGAGCAAGTTTTATGATGGTCAAGTTTAATGAGCCGAGTGGGATGCAAGTTGTGTTAAAGCTGAGGACAGTTGGCTTGCACTAACTCAATGGGCAGAACATTCAATGCTCACCTACCTTGACCTTTCGAAGCTTATAAAGGATGAACAGTTGAAATCTCATTTTTACCTTGTGACTTTTACTGTTTAACGGAGCAATTGAAGTAATTTGCAGAATTGACCTTAACTAAGTTTAGCATTGAAGATTTCATCAGCATGTCATAAAAAATCCTAAGTTGAATAGTGAACAATGCAAAGCATTACTTGCCGAGGTACTATGTTTTTCATCTCTCGAACCCTAATTTAAAAGATCATCGCTGCAAGTTCTTTTTCACCAGCTAAGAGTATGGAGGCAGAATCATAACAAATTTAGCTAGTATGGAGTGATGAATGTGAACCTCTCAACTTTTGATCCATTCCTAAAAGTGTGATTTAGAGTGATTTAATAGGAGCCCTCTCATCCATTCCACCCAAGGTACTCATGATCCATGATGTTTGATCATGTTATATGGTTAAGATTGGAGAAGTAGGAGATAGTGAATTGAGGAAATCCTACAGAAAATTATGTGTCAATGGAGTTCTGAAAGCAGAATTCAAACATCTAGCTGACAAAGGGTTAACTCATGCCCTATATTTTCCCCAAGGTTTCAAAGATGAATAGATTAAGGTTATCCTTAGCTGAGTTCATGACATATGCATGTGATTGGATAATGGACCAGTCAAGATTACCAGAAGCATGATTCATCGAGTGACTAGATATTTTGTAGTGAATGGAAAATTGACCATGAGGGATAACAACAAAGAAGAAATTACATTGAACACTAGAGAAATATGGAATAATAGAGGTATGACTATCTCTACAATTACTGACCTAGAACTTGACTTTGGAGTAAGGGTAATAGCACATAAGTTCTATCAGTCCAGCAGATTGGATAGTGTTCCCTCTACAACAATTGATCAGGCATGGAAAATTGTTAAGAAGAATCATACATATGATCTTGCCAAGCTACAACAGACACAATTAGCCAAGAACCTAGCATCAATTAGAAAGGCTAAGAGCTCATCATGTAAGTTTGGTTCTTTACTAGTTTGTATATTTTTCTACATTTAGGATACATTTCCTACACTGGGAAATATTGTTTGGAAAAAGGATAGACCCATTACAGTTTAGATTAGTGAATGTATAGAGAAATTAGGAAGTAATTTCAATAGCATAATGGGGAGCTATTTTTTAGAATTCAAGAAGAGAATGAGATTAAGGACTAGGATTCCTAAGTCACTAGTGGAGAAGCACTATGAAGAAATATGTTTTCTAGTTGATACAAATAATAGTTATATCAAGGCAGTGACTCCTAGGATAATATGCCTAGAACCATTTCCATATGAAATCAATATTGATGAAGCATCAGCTTCCATCACTGCACTCCTAGCTGAGGCAATTGATATTACAATAGATATATTTGGAAATTTTGATGAAGCTAAGGCTAAAATTTCTAGAAGCTTGAATGAGGGAAATATGTAGAGGAAAAGAAAGAAGATTGTGAAAAACCTGAAGAAAATGGTTGGCTTAGGTAGTGATGAAGAACCTGAGGATGCACATTTAGGCTTGTCCACTGGACAAGGTGAGGATATATCTATAGAGGAGGAAGTCAGTGCACTAGAAGAGGCTACTAAGAAAGCCAAGGGAAAGAGACCTTCAATTATCATAGTAACCAAGCCGAGCAGAGCCAAACCTAAGGTTACACTTCCTGTAGCTAATCATCCGAGGACTAGAGCATCTACTATTACTTCCCTAGTAGAAGTACAAACTAAAGTATATGGTAAGAGAAAAGTTGCAGAAAGTATTTTTGGAAAGGAAGCAAAGATTTCTCCCAAGGCTGAGCCGAGTAAGCCAACAAAGAGACCAAGAAGGAGATTAAATTTGGGGACAGATAGTGATGAGGAGAAGATAGAAACTGATGAACCCAACAACATACCTACAACTCAATTCAAGAAACCAACAAGTATTGATGAGGTATGTGACACTTTGAGGGATTCAGTAGGGTTAGTAACTTTTAAGTTCATTAAGTATGAAAATTTGAATAAAGCAGATAGGCACAAAGTATAGGAAGCACTCTTGGACATGATGAGTACTTTCAAATTAACTCCTATAGAGATAGGAAATCATGTTCCAGATGAACTTTATGATTTTTTGTCAAGCAAATGGGAATTTACACTGTCCACAGAAAGATAGATCAGGGAAGGAACTCTAGCCCAGGTGATACCTGACTTAACCACAAAGCAAAGAGCCAAATTCATCAAAGATTACAAGAATAGGTTTGTTCCTAAACTCAGAGGCTATGCTATTCTAAAAAATGACATTGAAGGTGTAGTACAACAAAGCACAAGGATTTGGAAAGAGATCTTTGGACTGGCCATTCCAAAAGACAAGAAATCTGGTGAAGGAACATCTGAGCAAAAAGAAAAATAAGTTGAAGTGAAGACCACCCCTGAACCACAGATAAAAAAAGATCAAATTTCCATAGAATAGGACAAAACCAAAGATGCATTAGATGCAACAAACTCTTTTGATTTGACTGCAGATAGTCCTTTGGATTATATAGTTGATGATCCAAGAAATTTGAATGCCAAGGAACCAGAGATGCCGAGTGGTAAAGACACTGATTCGTCTATTAAGGAAACTAATACTGAAAAAGAAAATTCCACAACATCTGATGAGAAAATTGAAGTTTTCAATAATCAGCAAAGTGAAGAGAAACAACAAACAAATGAACAAGAGGTAACTTCATAGAATCCGCCTATTTTAGAAATTGTGAAAACAGTTTTAGATAGTGGAGTAGGGATAAAGGATGCTGGTGATAAGCCTAAAGAAGAAGAGGCAGCGCAAGTGTTGGTTGATCTACCACACTCTGCATCATCCACTGCTATAGGTCCTAAAACTGGTGGTATTCCCAATCCACAGACAGTATTGATAGAATTAAAAGAGGCATTGGATATTGACACTATCAAAGGAAAATATATTATTCTACCGAGCATAAGTTCTCCAGAATTGAAGAAGAAGTCTTAGATTTTAGATGTAACATTAGATGAAGTCATTGTAATTCCACAATGGGATCCCAATGAATTATCTTTTGAACAAATAGGGACTCTTAAAGAATTTTTTAAGAGGAAGAAGAGACAGGAAGAGTTGAAGATAGGACAAAAGCAAAAGCAGGTGTTGTATGACATCAAAGACATATTTGCAAAGGCTTTTGACTTAGAGGATGAAATTCCTCAAGCTCCAATCATTGATCAGCTAGTCAACATTGTACATAAGGTAAAAAATGAGGACATAGAAAACAATGAGAAGCTTCTACAATGGTCTAGGAGAAGATTTGAGAGCAAAGTTTTAGAGAAGATCTTAGAAGATGTTGCCACTAAACAGGTTGAACTTTCTGTTCTTGTAGAAACTTTAGAGAAAGTTACAGCCAATGTTTATTCTTTGTATAGAAAATTATGTGATGTTGAATTTTTCACAAAGGATAATCTATAGCTTGTTGAGAAGCTACAGTTAGATTTGAGATCAACTGGTACTACTTTAGGTAAAGATACTACTTCTAGTTCTTTACATCTTAATAATTTGATAAATGCACAAAGGAGAATAGCCGAGATTATGACTAAATATGGTCGAATAAGGACCAAATTGATAACTATTCAGACAAGCCTATTGCCTCACTTGGAGGTAATACAAAAGGAACTTTCAAAAGCAAAGGAGTTATCACAGAGCAGTGCAAATCTATCAACTGTAGAAAGTTTAGTGAGTCTAGCTGCTGAGCTAGAAATAAAATTGGAAGTTATGAAGATTACAAATGAAATTTGGGATACTACATTTGAAACCACCCTGCAGCTTCATAAAGAAATTTTTGGATAAGTACAACTTAACCCCACCGGCAATCAGTGAAAAAAACAAGGGGGAAGTTAGTAAGGAAGTTGGTAAGGTAGTATGAACAGATATAGAATGATACATCAGTGCAGTATAGGTACACTTGTATATAATTTTTTGAAGGCATTGTAAAATTTTTGTATGAGTATATTCCTAGGGGGAGTACTTAGCGTACTTAGGCAATATTTTTATGAAATGAATGAAAGTAATGATAAGTGTTTTTACCACTAATATCAAAGGGGGAGATTGTTAATCTCTAAGATTTCTTGATGATTAGTGACCAACACTTAGTCATTCAATTAGGTAGTTTTGGTTGGTTATCATTGTGGCCGAGCTAAAACTATGCAAGGCTGAGCAACATTGTCGAGCAATTTTTAGTTTGCCTAGTTACATTGCCAAGCTGAGTTACATTGTCGAGCTGAGAAGGATACAGAAATATTAAGTGTCGAGCAATAGACAGTCAAGTGCTGAGTAGAACAGTTTTTATATACATGTCTGGAATGATACAAACTTCAAGGATAAGTGATCCGACTGACTTATATAAGCATTTTGGGCTGACTTATGTATGCATTTAATATTCATCTACGAAGTTAGTTATGCATTTAATTTTTTTATCCTATGCATGACTCATTGTAAACATTAATTGTTTTACCATCAAGGTATGGGTATTGGATCTTGATCGTTGATCAAGATCTCACTATTAGATTTGAAAAAGTATATTAGATTGCTTTGAAACCCTATTCTTTGAAGTGTATGAGGAGACAATAGAGGAATTGTCTAATTGACTACATTTTGAAGTGAAATGCACAGATGGTTATTTTGTTCAGAAGTAGAGATCAAGCAGAGTAATAACACAATGAACAACAGAGAAAAGCTATACCAGATTGTGAGATCATAGAAGGTACTAAAAAGAGGAGATTTGTCATCAGCATCAGAGTGCCTATCGAAGGATCAATACTTGAGACATTCTAATCATTGTATTAGGTGAAAATTTCTTAACAGAGTGGTTCTAGCAGACCTTTCTTAAATCTCCTAACAGAGTGCTTACTTCATTGTAAGTTTCAAATCCTTTCATAGGGTAAATTGTAATGATCTTAAGCTCTTAACAGGGTAGACCTTTCATAGGGTAGATTACATTTTGTAATCAAACATTTGTAACCTTAACAGGTACACTTTATTATTGCAATAGTGGAGAATTTTTTGGGTGTCATCCCCACCCCAATTTTACCTATTTGGGTTTCTGGGTTACCAAGTTATTTTGTTATGTGTTATTTATTTAATTGTATGATTTCTATCTAAGATTACTGAGATTACTTTAGATTCATATATGTATGAATGTGGATCAATTTTATTTTAAGTGTTTAATTTTGAAGATCTGATTCACCCCCCCTCTCAGTATCTTGCTTTTCCATTATTGTATTTCCAACACTAACATGGGTTTTCTGTGTTACTAATTCTTGTGTCATTTGTACTTACATTTCATGAATGTTTATATGCAATTAAGTTTATGTTTTTATATCACATGCATAAGGTAGAAAAGCATCAATGGTTGGTAAAGAAAGAACAAAGTGCTAAGGGTTAATTGATAAAAAGTTTTAAGGGTACTGAGTCACTCCTCCCCTCTCAGTACATACCATTCCATTATTCCAATACTAACGGCTACCGGTGGCACAAAAATCCCTGTCAATGGTCAAGATTGAGCCTTATCACAACTTTAAAACATAGTCGTGGATTTCCTTCAAATTAACTGGTCACAAGATCTGATTGGACATGCAACATGTAGGTGCAATCCCTCAATGGGTAGATCTTGGTCACCTTTTCTTCAAGCCTTACCCCTGATGTTGGATCAGATTGAAACTCATAAATCTTTACCTCTATCTTTTTCCTTGGTCTTTAACTCACCTTTAATGTGTACTTTAACTCTAGCTTTATTTAAAGATTGTGTGACTGTGTAATATCCAAGTCACTGATCATTTCAATTAACTCAAGTTACATTCAAAGATTTAGAGTAGGCCCTCTGATCTATCTCATCATTAAGAGTTCTGATTTAAACTAGTCTGGTCAGCATTAACTTTACCTAAATCAAGCATCAATTTGGAGATCATGCAACTGAAGAAATATCTAAGTCGCGAGAACATTTCTTTAACTTTGGGTATATTGGGAGACTACACGCACACCACAGGATCATCTAGCAAGAAACGACCATGATCAACTCTAGGAAAAAATTTCTTTAACTCTTAATTGAAAATTCTTGACCCTGATAACTATATATTTGAATCTCGCAATAATTTTTGTAACCTCAGGTCTATCACGAGATCTTGCATCATCCATTCAATTCATCTATCCTTGGAAACACATGGCAACATCATGTCAAATCTCTAGAAAACTGACCCAGCCTTAACCATAATCAACCCTAACTCTAGTCCATTACGAGATCATGTGACTGAAGAGAACACCAAGTTGCTAGAACATATATTAACCCCAGAGTCTATTTAGAGACTTAAATCCATCCACAAGATCATAAACATATCAGCAGTCCAAATCATTCCCTTATCAACTTAGCTCTTAAGTTTATCCCAACTCAAGTAATCTAGAGATTGTGTGACTGAAGGGATATCCAAGTCTCTAAATGATTTACTTAACCCTAAATTTTCTTAGAGATTGCATGCAGATCATAGGATTAAATCAAGATCAATGATGCATGTTTAATCTCATAATATATATGTACCTGCTCATTTCTTTTAGAGATTAAACGCCATCCACATGATCAACACTACATCAATGATTCAGGCTTAATGTTGAGATCTTTAACTTAACCCTAAATCCATCTGGAGATCTTGTGACCAAATAGAAAAAGTAACCCTACCTTGACTCTGGGTCTATCTAGAGATTGTGTGGCTAACTAAGTCTCAAATTTTCTGAAAGAAACTATTGACTCATGGTTTAATCAAAGAATTCACGCAAGCCACATGACTAAAAACAAGATCAAGGATGCGCATTTAATCTCAAGACAGAAAGAGAATATTCCATATCATCTAGATATTAGGGGACTAAAGCCCACACTAAGTCGCTAGAAGGAAAGGAATATTCAGTCTTTGTTAAGAGACTACGAGATAGGCAAAAGCACACATGACAAAAAATGATTTCTAGTGACTTGGAAAAAGGTAACTCAAAATATAACAAGTCCATGATGGCTTAAAGCTTGTTTTCTCAATGGCTAGAAAATTTAAAATTAGGGCTTGGGAATAGAGCAAGAAATAGCAGGGTTTTCATGATTTTAGACCAAATTTCTTGCATATTTTATAGTGCTAACACTTGGGGTGCTTATTTCAAGCCATATAGTGCTTTGTGCAATTTTTATACCATGTCTCAGTTAGTATTCTCATAAAATCCTTTAGCTTGTTCAATATATACTTCCTCTTCAAGGATACCATTGAGAAATGAAGAATTAATATCCATTTGATAAACTTTGAACCCCTTATATGCCGCATATGCTAGTAGAATCCTTAATCCTTCTAATCTTTCTTTATTTCTGATTACATTACCACGCTCATTCAACTTATTTCTAAAAATCCACTTAGTACTAATTCATTCATATCTTTTGGTCTTGGTACCAAATTCCATGTATTATTCTTTTGAATTTGATCTATCTCTTCCTTCATTGCTTTCATCCAATCTTCACTTTCTAATGCATTCTTTACTTTTCTTGCTTCAAGTTCAAATATTAAACATGTGTTTTCTCTTACCTTTCTTCTTGTCAAAACTCTAACAGCCTTATCTCTAATGATTTTACTCAATGAGTGGTGTTTATTTACATACTTTTTCCCACACAGGCTTGGTAGTCGGTGGTATATCTTTATTTCCATCATTTGGTAGAAGCTCTCTCTTCTCATCTTCTTCCTCAGTTTGTTCTTTTGGTAAGGTGTCAATAATAATTGTTTGTACATAAACAAAAATTTGATAATCCTCTAATTCCTTCTCGTTGTCTTCATCATTCTTCTCTACAAATTCATCAATCCTCACATTTGCACTTTCTACAATTTTTTTAGTATTCTTATTCAAGCATTTGTAGGCTTTGCTCTTAGTATAATATCCCAATAATATTCCTTCATCTCCTTTAGATTCAAATTTACCATCTCTTGCATCTTTATGAATATAATACCTACTTCCAAATACTTTGAAGTAACTTGCATTCATTTTGTGTCTGTACCAGATCTCATAATGTTTTTTGTTAGTTCCCTTCTTTAATTCTACTTGGTTAAGTGTATAAGAAGCAATGTTGAATGCTTCTCTCCAAAAGGTTTGAGAAATGTCATTCTCAATCATTAATGTTCTGACACAATCCAAAATGGATATGTTTCTCCTTTCAGCTATATCATTCTATTATGGCATTCTTAGTGCAGACATCTGCCTCTTTATACCATGTTCATTGCAGAAGAGTGTAAATTCATCATATGTAAACTCTCTGCCTCTATTAGATCTCAGACATTTCAGTTGTCTCCCTGTCTCTTTTTCAACTCTAGACTTGTACCACTTAAACATTTGAAATGCATCACCTTTTTCTTTTAAAAACATAATCGACATCATTCTAGAATAATCGTCAACAAACAATATGAAGTATCTATCTCCATAGTACCTTTTTGTTCTCATGGGGCTAGATAGGCCATTGTGTACTAGTTCCAATATACCTTGTGTAGTATAATTTTTTCTTGTAAAGATTCTTTTAGTCATCTTACCTACTTGAAATCCCTTACACATTACATTCTTAGGTTTGTCTAGACTCGATAGACCTCTTACTTTGTTCTTCTTACCTACTTTGATTAATTTTCAAAACTAACATGATATAGCCTTTTGTGTCATAGTCATACATCTTCAATCTTAGAAAAAATAAAACTCTTTATAGATGTATCAAGGTAGAATAATTTACCTTTATATTAACCTCCAATGGAAATTAGACTTCTGTTCTGATCAAATACTTTGACCTTCTTATTTTTAAATTCTAGTCAATGACCTATATTATTTAACTGTGCCACACTCAACATATTATACTTCAGACCTTCAACCCAATAAACATCATCAGACTTAGTATTGTTCAACATAATTATAGAACCTTTTCCCTTCATAGGATATGGGGCATTATTTTCAAATATAAAATTACCACCATTATTCTCTTTCAAAGTAATAAACTTATCAGTATCACCAGCCATATGGTCTGAGAAACCACTGTCTATAATCCATGTATCGGTTTTACTTACTTGTGCTATTAGGGATTTTTATTCAACATACCTTTCTTCATCAGACTCATCTTTAATAGAAACCTAGACAACTTATTCATCATCATCGGTGTCACCATTAGATGACCCTTCTTTAGCAATGTAACATGTTTTCTTTCCTTTGTTCTTAAAGTCTCTAAATCTTCTAAATCAATTCTCAGTCTTGTTGTCTCTGTTATCTTTCTTCTCATTATTTCCAGGACAATTAGAAGGTATGTGACCAATCTTATTGCATGAATTTTTTTTTAAAGGTAGCTTATGGGCATCATTACCAAATATAAAATTACCACCATTATGTTCTTTCAAAGTAATAAACTTATCAGTATCACCAGTCATATGGTGTGAGAAGCCACTATCTATAATCAATGTATCAGTTTTACTTGTGCTATTAGGGAATTTTCTTCAACATACCTTTCTTCATCAAACACATATTTAATAGAAACATAGACAACTTCTTCATCATCATTGGTGTCATCATTAGATGAACCTCCTTCAGTAATGTAGCATGTTTTCTTTCCTTTGTTCTTAAAGTCTCTAAATCTTCTGAATCTGTTCTCAGTCTTGTTGTCTCTGTTATCTTTCTTCTCATTATTGCCAAGACAATTAGAAGCTATGTGACCAATCTTATTGCATGATTTTTTTTTTAAAGGTAGCTTACCTTTGTACTTTCCTTTACCTCTTGGTAGCCTCCTAGCCAATAAAGCTTCAAATTTAGATTCATTCTTTTCATCTTTAGCATATAGTTCTTCAAGCCCACTCTTACAACTATGACATATTTCACTAGAAATACTTGCATATCCATCACTGGATCTATAATATTTAGACTTTCCAATTTTCAAAGATGATTTTAATGTAGATTCAATCTTAGAAGTAGCAGGAAAACTATTATCAAAATCATTCAGCTCAAAAGCAGTTAGCTTCCCGATTGTAGCATCTAAAGTAACAACCATCTGTGGAATGGATCTCATCTCTTGAATAGTGGACACTTGGATGGCATAGATATGTAGTATTTTTCTAAGCATCTTTCTTGTAACATATTTTTCATTAATGATTCCACCGGCACCTCCAATAGAAAGATAAATCTCCTTTAGTCTTGTGTTGTATGATGTAATGTTTTCTCCTTCTTTCGTTCTCATTGATTCAAAATTTCCTCTTAAGCTTTTAGCCTTAGCTTTCTGAACATGTTGATCTCCTCCAAAAACTAGTGTAAGCCTATCCCACATCTTCTTAGGCATATCAAAACCTTCTAAATCATTGAACTCTAGGTTGGTGAAAGTAGAAGTGATCTCTATCGTCACTTGTGTATGTTCTTGTCTTTCTCTTATGTGCTCAAGTGTCAAAGGACCAAATGATGGAGGTGATTACTCATTGTCAAGATGATTCAGTGCATAATCTCCAATGCCAGATATGTGATGTCTTATTTGGTTCTTCCAAGTAAAAACTTTATTCATATTCAACTTTATTGTTTCCCTCTTATAGATCTTTGGATCTTTAACTCAAGTACCTTCAATATTATCTTCTCAGAGAACTTTCTCTAATACTAATTATTGGTTTACCCTACTAATGATGGTTTACTAAGAGGGGGTGAATCAAAAAAATATTGAAACTTAACACTTTAAATCTAAACCTCTGATTCAATTTAGTGATTCAAATAATAGCAACAACCAAAACTTGTAAAAACTTCACAAACTTGATAAACAACATATAACATAAGAAAATAACATTCACAGTTATCAAGAATCACATGTAACACAAGATTTAACAAGGAAACCCAATGTGGGTAAACCTCTATGGGAATTGTCACCCACAAAAATAAATACTCTTCTGAAGTATGCTTGGTTAAGAGCCAATTCGGTTAAAGATTACAATGCACATTTTTTAGATGTAAACTTGTTAGGAGATTTACGTTAGACTTGTTAAGATCTTTACCCTGTTAGGAGTGACCTTGTTAAAGGGCTTAAATATTCATCCTAGAATGTTATGTTTCATAAGGATTTACAAAAAGATTTATTAGGTCCACTTGGTTAAGAGATTTTCTATTACAAATATTAGTAAGCAATAGTGTACTAATTTCACTTGTGATTCTGTAACTATCCTTTGCTTAATCAGATCCCTTGTTCTCTCTTTGAAACTTGCTAGAATCAACAACTAATCAGTCTCTCCTCTGGATTGTCTCTCCAACTCTTTCACTACTCTTCTCGGTAGCTCTTCAACTATTCAATTCGCCATCATCTCTATATAAACATACATACTAATCAATAGATAGGCCTTTTATTTTCCTCTTAATCACATTGATTACGTTTCCCTTCAGTTGCGCTTAGCCATCATATAATATCAAATGAGCTGATACAATGTATCTACACCTCTATTATAAAGTTAGCCTTTGTCTTGTGACTTGCACTTTTCTTTGAAATTACAACTTTATTTTTTTGCTTAATCTTCATCTTATATTTTGAACTTGACTTTTCATGACTATAGATCTTGTAACAAACTTTTCCTTCATCCTTAGAATACTCTTGATCTCTATGCCTTCATATTACATTCAATTTGATCATTGAATCTAATCTTTGTTCAAACTCTATTCTATGCTCGGTGACATTGATGAATATCTTCACTTGGTGTCTGACTTTGCTCGGTTGCCAACCTTACTCGGTAACTGACCTTTCTTAGTTTTCAACTTTGTTCAGTGACTTTCTTTTCTTTTCTTGACTGAATAACACTTCATTTCTCAGTAACTAGGTTGTTCCCTTTACCAACTTAATAACATCAAATGTTAAGTAAAAGAAATTATACCAATAGTTCCTCATCATTGTCTGATCTTTATAATCTGCCCAATTAAGTTCCTTTCCGATTGATATGGAAACTTAATATAAATGAGAAATCAATTGCTTGACATCAATGAAACAATAAAAATTGATCTAATAATTCTACTTACTTTTATTCTTATGAACTCGGTCTTCATCACCATTACCATCAGTTGGTTAACAAGAACAATATTCCAGAGCTCTATAGATGAACCTTGAAAAGAAAAGGGTATTCCCAAAAAATGGAATATTTCCCCATGTTGAATCCCCTTCCACCTAAACTAGAGAGTCCAAGCTAGAGTGGGAAGAAAGTATTTTTTAGTAACATTGAGTTTTATGCCACTAGATGGAAGAACTAGAGGAAAGGAAAACAATATCAAGACATTGAAGAGATGCCTTGACATTCTCCTCATGTTAAATCAAAGTGAGGAAGGAGTCATCTGTAAAGTGGCCATTAACAAGTTGACAACATGACTTAGGAAGGGAAATTCC
The DNA here is from genome assembly GCA_018584345.1 of Thuja plicata. NCBI lineage: Eukaryota > Viridiplantae > Streptophyta > Pinopsida > Cupressales > Cupressaceae > Thuja > Thuja plicata. The sequence goes on from MU225156.1 coordinate 706,497, forward strand.
CCTGACATGACCAGCTAAGATAGCTGAGGACAAAAAATAGCATAACCATTCAAAAATAAGAACATATAAAGAAGGGGCCAAAGGAAAACCTTGGAAAATAAATCTAAAAAGCCCAAAATTAGAGGATTATTATCCAATAATGGTTATATAGGAATAGGCATCTCCAAAAATCATATAGAAATATTGAATGAACCTGGGCCCAAAACCAAGAGCTTTAAGCATTGCAAGAATGAAAGCCCACTCAATATGATCATAGGCTTTGGAAAAATCAATTTTGATAAAGATGGCATTATGTTTGGAATACCGACCCCATTCCATGCCTTCCTAGACAAAAATAATGTTTTCAAGGATAAATATAGATTTAATAAAACCATTTTTTCTATGTCAAACAATGAGAGGAAAAATGTGGAAAATTTTGAGAGCTAGGACTTTAGAAATGATCTTGTATGAGACATTCAGTAGAGTAACAGGTCTCTAATTGAAAATATCCTCAAGATATCTAGCTTTGGGGATAAATTATATATTTCCATTATTGATAATCTGGCCAAGAGATTGATAATGAAAGGCTTCCAAATAGACCTTTTGAAAGTCTAGACCAACACAAGGCCAGAAAGCCTTGTAAAATTCACAAGGAAAGACATCACACCTAGGATCCTTCTCATCTTCGATGGAAGATACAACTACCTTGAGGTCCTCAAGATTAAGCAGTTGGTCATAGAAGATTATTTGGGAATCTAAGAGCCAAGTACCTATTCTGTGAACACCTTCTCAAAATTTCTGACAAAAGCTTGAAGGATATCTAGAAGTTCTGATAACATCGATTGACCTTCCCTAATTTGTTTATCTCGTGGGAAGAATGTCAAGATTTGATATCCAGAAAAATTTATTTAGAAGCCCCATCACCCACTTTAAACCAATGAAGTGTGACTTTAATTTTAGCTCCTCTAAAAATATATTGATCTGCAATATACTTATGGTGTCAAAGTTGGGCAACCCTGACCTGCAAGTTGGAGTTGAAGGGATTTGAAGCTAGAGATTCAATGGTAGGACACAAATCCTTGATGTTTTCATCATAATAATGTCGATGATACATTGACATATTTCTTTCATAAATATAGAGAAATATTCATTCCACCAAGCAATCCAACTAGTTGGCTGAGTGGGCCTAGGCTCCAGATTCTAGACTCTTTGAATGTGGGTCATAGTGGGTTGATGATGAAGCAATGACGTGTTCAGATAGAATTTTATCTTGGAAGGATGTATTTGATTTGTCTTCCATTGATTAATGAACTTCATAGGATAGTGGTCTGACAAGGTCACACCAACAAGAGGTACAATAGTTAAATCTTGATTTTCACAAAATGAAAAAAAATATTGGGTTGTGATCATAGCATTATCAAGCCTTCTAAAATCCTATCATAACCAGCTCAAAAATTACACCAAGTATGCCAAGAACAATAGGGATGGAAGTGATTAAAGTTAGGATAAGAAATACCTAACTTATTACACATGTACAACCAAGCTTCACTTCTCCAACTAGCTAATAAAAAGGAAAAATTGTAGAAGTTGAGAATTCTAACTTCCAAGTTCGCCAAGAATACCTACATGCAAATAACCTGTTGTTGAATGGAAACTAAAGAGGCAAAAAGAAAAGGCTTGGAAAATCTTAGCGGTGTGAGAGAAATTGTATTCCAAGATAATCAAAAATAATTACAAGAGTTCAACCTATAAGGTGAACAAAAAACCCTAAAAAGGAAAAAAAGCTAGGTTGCACATAATAATTAATATAAAATATTAATTATATGCACCTAAGTGACAACTTAAGTAAAATAGAGTAATAGACAACTTAATAATTACATAAAAGTGATATAATTAATAAGTGAAGATAAATAATTACTCTAACACCCCACCCCCCTTAAGTGAAGCTCAGGAGGTAAGCTAACCTAGCATAGCTATGAAAGAAGGAAAAAATGGGTCTCGACAACAAGGCCTGATCAGGTACCCAATACAAGGAAATCTCTGTGAATCAGAGATAAAGGAGAAAACCCAGTGGGAAAAACCCCTCTCCAAAAAGAGATAGAAAGAACATGATGAAAAACATGAAGGAAGGAAGGCATCAAGAAGACCCCCCAAGGACAACTTCTATCACCCCAAGCATAGAATGCAATTGAAGATAGCACGGAGATGCAAAAGGTTTGGTGAAGATGTCAAAAACTTGTGCATCAGTGAGAATGTACTCCAAAGTGAGAACACCATCCTAAATATATTGATGGATGAAATGCATATGAAGCTCAATGCATTTAGTGCATTAATGCTCCACCGGGTTACAGGAAATGTGAATAACACTTTGATTATTGCACCACAGAACAGTGGGACAATCAGAAGGAAAACCAAACTCAGTCATCAACTGCCAAAGCCATAAAATATCTTGACTAGCATGCACTATCACTCTATACTCAACCTCTATAGATGAAAGTGCATGAGCATTCTACTTCTTGCACAACCATGTGATAGGACCAGAGCCAAGGCAAAAGACAAAGCCAGAAGTAGACTTCCAATCATCAACATCACCAGCCCAATATGAATCAGTGAATCCAACAATGTGAGGAACCCCTAATGTTTAATGAATGCCATACATAAGTGTGCCCTGAATGTATCTCAAAATACACTTGGCAGCTTGCTAATGACTCTCATGAGGCTCATGTGAGAACTAAGAGACTAGACCAACTACAAAGGAGAGATCAAGATGTGTGTGTGTCAGGTACAAAAAACTACCAACCAACTGCTAATACAATGTAGGATCCACTAAAGGTGAAGTGCAAGAGGTAGACAAAGTAACGCTTGACTGAAAAGGTGTGGGAGAAAGCTTGCAACCAAGCATGCCAAAGCACCGAAGCATGTCAAGAGCATACTTCTACTGGTAAACAAAGATCCCAGCAGAGGAATGAACAATCTACAGACCAAGAAAGTAGTATAACAGACCAAGATCAGTCATCTCAAAGTGCTCCATCAATGCGCGCTGAACATCTTGATTCATAGAAGATGAGCTACCTGTGATGAGAATATCATCAACATATAGCACAAGGATCAAAACATCATCCTCAAGATGCTAAATGTAGACTGTAGGATCAAAATGGAAGTGTGTGAATCCTATAGAAAGAAGAAAGGAATCCATCTTCTCACACCAAGCCCGAGGGGCCTGTTTGAGACCAAACAAAGAATGCCAAAGTCTACAAACCAAGGAGGAATCCTACACAAATCCCTAAGGCTGCTCCATGTAAATCTCCTTTGTAAGATCACCATGCAAGAATTCACTCTTCACATTCATCTAAAAAATGGGTCATCCCTGATAAGCTATGAGGGATAAGACAAGGCGAATAGAGTTTATCTTGGCGATATAGGAAAATGTCTTAGTGTAATCAATACCCTCAACCTATGAAAAACCCTTTGAAACAAGACATGCCTTGTACTTATCAATAGAACCATTATCAATGAACTTAGTATGATACAACCACTTGCATCGCACTAACTTTCTTCCCTTAGGAAGAGAACAAAGATCCCAAGTATGATTCTTCATCAAAGAAGAATACTCCTCGTTCATAGCACTGTCCCACATAGTATGTCTTGTCGCTGCTAAAAATGTTTGAGTATCACCACAAATAGCATGACTCAGAAGACTAGAACCCACAATATGAGACTAGGTGCGGTGGGAAGTGGAAGGGTCACAAGCTAGAGATCTTGCAGCATCAACTGTAACACGAGCCCATCTAGGCATCTGTGGAGGATCCTATGGTGGAGGTAAATGGGGATCACCAAGATCATCATCCTCATCATCTTGAAAAAAAATAGGAAAGGATGAGGGAGTAGTGGTAAGTGAAGTAGACTCTGGAAGTGGGGTATCTACTATAGGAAGGCGCTCATCAAACTGGACATCCCATCAAAATAGGACATCTCTGAAATCAGGATCAAACAACCTGTATGCCTTAACATCCTCATAGTAGCCAACAAAAATGAGGTGTTAGCTCTTTTGCTCCATTGCTCTCCTCTGAGCATCAGGCACAAATTCCCATGATTCACTACCAAAAACTTACAATGAAGATACATTAGGCTTGACATGAGACCAATCCTCCTCAGGAGTCATATGTTGAATTGCCTTGTGGGGCATCCAATTATAAATATAGTTGGCACAATTGACTACCTCTTCCCAAAAAGAGGATTCCATGGACTTGGACTATATCATACAATTAGTCATCTCTCGAAGTGTTCTATTCTTTCTCTCTGCCACACCATTCTGCTGAGGGGTGTAGGGCACTAAAAACTGATGTTGAAGACCATGTTCAGAGAAAAAATCCCTAAAATATTGGTTCACATACTCCCCCCATTATTTGTGCATATCCACTGAATAGAAAGACCATATTCCTTCTCCACAAATGTCTTAAAGACTTGAAATGAATCAAAGACATCAAACTTATACTTCAAAAAGTACACCCATGTGCGCCTGGAGAAGTCATCAATGAAATTAAGCACATATCTGGCACCCAAAAAAGAGGGAGTAGGAAATGGCATGAGGTCACTATGAATCAACTCCAATGGTGCCAAAGCACAAGTAACTCATCCCCGAGGAAAAGGATCCCTATGTTGTTTTCCAAGAACACAACCCTGACAAACACCATCAGTGCAAGAAATCTGAGGAAGCCCAAGAATAAGTGCCTATGTGCTCATCTACTGAAGATATCTATAATTGACATGGCCCAAATGCTCATGCCAAAGTTTGCTCACTAAATCTGCATGTGATATAATATAGGAACCTGTAGCATCAGAAGATTCAAATCCATCAAATCTATATAGGAGGGATGCATAGTCAACACTCCCAGTAGCCACAATTAAATTAGAATCATGTAAGTCCTGAATAACCACATCATGTGGTGAGAACTCAACTATTTTACCAAAGCCAGAGTGGCAAATCTGATAGATAGAAAATAGGTTCATCGAGATATCAGGGACAAGAAGAACATCCTGAAGAGAACCCCCAGCTAATGCAACAGAACCAGAACCCAAAACTGAAAGATGTGATGAGTTCCCAATAGCAATCTGTAAAGTAGCACAAGGAGAAAGTGAGGTGACCAACTACTGAGTGTGAGTCATATGGTGAGAGGCACCAGAATCCAAAATCCAGGTGGGCCCAAAAGTCATTGCTTGTGCAGTAAGAGCATGATGTTTCCCTATAGGGGAGGATGTGGACTGAGAAGCTAAAATGTGATTACCTCCTACATGGCTTCCTCTAAAGCCTCCAAACATTTCCAACACTGAGAAATGGGATGTCCATCCTTTCTACAAATTCTATAGGTCTCAATTGATTTCTTCTTAGTCTTGGAGTTAGACTCAGTAGACTTCAAAGAAGATTTACCCTTGGAAGGGTTAGATGGAGGTTTTGAATAAGGTTTCTGGGTAGGTTTGGAGGAATACTCATTGCCTTCTGAATCTTTCTTTAGTTTAGCTTTCTTTTTTGGTTTCCCTTGTGAAGACTAAGCAACCAATGCTTGGCTTGAAGAGCCAGAAGCATCCATCTATTGGATTTTTGTCTGTTCCCATGTCAACCAAGCATAGAATGTCTCAAAAGAAGGCATGTTGTGTCTGGCACCCAAAGAATCCATAGTGGAATAGAAAGTGGAAGAGAAGATCTGATACTATCCTCTCAACTTTGAGAGTATCAGGAAGATACACTCATCATCTGTCTTGTTTCTCCCACATCCCTGCAAAATTGAGCGTAGAGATTTGAACTTCATCAAGAACTCCTCCATAGTGGGAAAGTTGGTAGGATTCAAAGTGGTCAACTCTGCATCAAGCTGTAGCACCTGAAACTCATTCACTATGCCAAACAAATCTAAAAACTTGCCCCAAATAGTCTGAGGAGTGGTCAAACCATCTAGGTGAAACAAAATACTATCATAAATGTTCATTGCAATCAAGCCCATGGCTTCATTCATTTTATTTTTGTACTAAAGAACCTCAAAAGGGAGCTACAAGATAGGTTGGTGCTCATCCAAAAATGACCATAAACCACGTGACATAAGTAGCATGGTCATGTGTGCTTTTCAGGTGTGATAATTCTGTGGGGTCAGTTAAGCCACAGAGGGGTCTGACATTGAGAGAAGAATAAGATGGAAGTAGAAGGGTATTTTCTAAAGTAAATTATAGAAATGAAAGAGCACCCCCACAATGTATAATTCTATCCCCTGTACAAAAAAAAACAATTATAGAAAGCACAAAGAACTAGAAGAAAACTTGGACACCAGAAGCAGAGATGGAGGAAACTAAAGCCTCTACTTCAATGCCAAAACTCAGAGCTTAAATGGCTGAATTAGAAAATGGGACCAGCATGATTGTGTCTGCCTTGGAAACACCTTTCCAATGATGTTTTATTTTTTTAAAATGGACACCGTATGCGAAAGATATGCCCAAAAACCAACTGCACCTCTGAAAAAGAGCTCTCTGGAAAAACACAGAGACGGGAAAAAATTTGATGGTCAAAAAACCATCACCTGTTCACGGAAAAAAAATTGATAGTCATATGGCCATCAAAAGACAATCTCTCAGAAAATAATACCAGTCACTGAAAAAATTCAAACCCTGCTGGAAAATTGAAAAACCACCAGAAAAATATGGCCGACAAGTGACATCACCTATGGCTTCTAGCTGGTGGCAGGCACATGGTTGTGGTCAGTGGAGGTGGCGACTGGGTGTCAAGTCGGTGGCTCTCAGGTGGCTCCTAGGCGGTGTTGTGCCAGCAGAGGGTCGGGCGGCGGCGAGAGCGGCGCACCGCTGAGGGGTTAGGCGCAGGCTAAGCACAGGTGGTGTCGGGGTGGCGTAGTGGTGGTGTGCTAGTTGTGTGGCCAGTAGCACCTAAAAAAGCCCTAAAATGGGCATTTATCAAGATTTTTTGAAATTTTTTTCTTGATTTACGTGTCATACGACCTAGGAGGGAGAAATTTTTTCCCATAGGTCACTGTGGCCAAAAACTGCAAAATTTATATGAATTTTGACTCTCCCAGGCCTTCTAAGCATGATGGTGGTGTCCATTTTGTGCTCAAAGTGCTCCAAAAAAAAGTTCCTCCTCTAGATTGAAGAAAAAACCCTAGAGAAGCTATGGTTTTTGTCTTCAAATCATAGCTTCAAGACCTCCAAACTAGGCAGTAGTAGGGAAGCTCTGATACCACATTAAAGTTGAGAAATCCAAGTTCACAGTTCACCAAGAACACCTACATGCAAATAACCTATTGTTGAATGGAAGCCAAAGAGGCAAAAAGCAAAGGCTTGGAAAATCTTAGCAGTGTGAGAGAAATTTTATTCCAAGATAATCAATAATAATTACAAGAGTTCAACCTATAAGGTAAACAAAAAACCCTAAAAAGGCAAAAAGATAGGTTACACATAATAATTAATATAAAATATTAATTATATGCACCTAAGTGACAACTTAAGTAAAATAGAGTAATAGACAACTTAATAATTACCTAACTTATTACACATGTACAACCAAGCTTCACTTCTCCAACTATCTAATAAAAGGAAAAATACCTTCTTTAACTGAAGCCACCTCAACCATATTAAATTCCCCACACATAACACATGTAGTAGGTGGAAAATATTCCACCACCCAACACGACAAATGTGATCTTTCAATAGCCTCATTGGGAACATAAACATTAATGATCCCAAAAGGATTATTTCTGACTGACAACAAAACCCAAATAATTCTCTTTATGGGGTCTGACCCATTATCTATAAAAAAATATTTCAAATGAGGATAAATAAGAGTAACAAATCCACCTCGAAAAACTTCATGCTAGGAAGAGAAAACAAGGCTATCTAGCCAAATAAAAAAACATGCAACAACAAGCATGAAACCAATAATTTTAATCTCCTAGAAACATAAAATATATAGGCCAACAACACGTTGACGAGTATCCCCTAACATAATACTTTCTAGGGAGGTTTGTGATACCTCTTACATTCCATGAGACTTAATTCATGGATCAAACACTTATATTTCATCCTCTTCCACAAGATAGGATAAACTATTATGCAATAAATCTGAACCAATTCTGAATATAGGAAAGGAATCCCCTCCTAGGATGACCCTCCATTTCTCAGAACCTCCAATATTATCTTCAACATGCCTAAAAGGGCTACGAGAGAATAAAAAATAAGATGGTTGAGTTGTAACCACCGACATGACATAAGGAGTATGAACCCATCTATAGAAGTATGGATTCTTAATTGAATCAATCCCTTATTGGCTAGGGTTTGAAATTGGAAACACAAATGACTGGGTCTAGGTTAGCATAGCCTGAGCTGAATTGGTCTCTGGTGGTTGAGAAGATGAACCAATTTTTTTCTTCTGAGAAAACACCATATTTTTCTTGCCTTTATGAACCACCATGTTCCATCCTTAATTCTTTTTAGCTTCCTTAAAAAAGTTTGGGAAGTGACTTCCTTAGCAGGGGATTTCATTCTAGGAAGGGCCAAGAGACAATACTTAATCTTGTACTCCGCAGATTGACACCTATAGAAATTTTTGGGAAGATTTAAATAAAGAACCTTCGAGGTGAAACAATGGCCACCCACTGAAGTAGCGAGGATAGGGAGCATAGAATGTAGATGGAGTGATGGTGCAAAGGCGGGAAACCAAAATTTGAATGCAGGAGTTGCTGGACCCTCTACCACTAGAGGATTCCAACCTGTCTCAAATAGAGAAGATGATGAAATCAAGGAAAATGATGGAATCACGGGTACTAGGAACCTAGGTGGGGGACCCAACATGGGAAAGGAGATAGAAAAATGGTCCTCTCTTTTTATTGTCAAACCTTAAGGTAATTACATTTTCCTACCTGTTAGGAATATATCAAATATTCCTAAAGGGAAATATGCTATTTCCATGCTTGAACAAGTTATTGACCACAATATTAAAAAAATGGAAAAATATCTAGTGAGTTGATTCACTGGGGTTAGACCTAATATTGAAGTTGTTAGAGATTTTGTTGAAAAGAGATGGAAACTTAAAGGACAGGTGGATTTTATAGCTATGAATAAAGGATATGTTTCCTTCTTTTTCTCATGTGAAGAATATAGGAAGCAGATCATCAATAGTGGACCGTGGAGTACAGGAAGAAGCATAATGATGTTGCAGAAATGGTACCCTAACATGTGTCTTAATGTGGACTTTATAGTCCAAATCTTTGTTTGGGTCAAGATACTTGGTCTCCCTCTTGTATATTGGAATGAAGATGTTTTTGTTGGTATAGCAAGTTCATTTGGTGAACTTCTATGAATAGACCTTGTCACAGCCTCAAGAAGAAGATTAACACATGCTAGAATTTGTGTCAAAATAGTCTCTAAAGTTGATATGCCACAAAAAAAAAGAAATGGAGTCTAAACTTGGGAAATGGATGCAAAAGCTAGACTATGAATCAATACTATTTGATTGTTTTTGGTATAAAAATGTGGGTCACTAGGCAAAACATTTTCCAGATAATAAACCTATGAATTAACAATAGAAAAATATTTAGAATTTTCTTAAAAAGAATGGAGAGCTCTCAGATGAAGTGGAAATATCTAACGCTAAGAACACTGAGGAAAATACTGATGATAATGAAAATTCTAAAAAAGGTCAAGAAAATGACAATAAGATAGAGAGTGTTATAAAACAAAAAAGATAGCAAAAAGATCCAGATAATTTGGATAAGAGTAACAAAAGTGAGGAAGAAAACAAAGAAACAAAATGAGGTAGATCAGAATAGTAGATTTGTTCAGGATACTTTTTTAGATGGGAATAGAAGAGAAAAATCCTCACATATCCAAAATAATCAGAGCTATCTCCACCAAGGAGACCTCGTAGCTCAAGAAAAAGAGCCTAGAAGGTAGCTAAAAACATAGCAGACGGTACCCAGAAGTCCATCACTCAGGTAGGATTATTTTAAAAAAATGAATATCATATCCTAGAACATTAAAGGATTAAATAATCCTCACAAGAAATATCTTACTAGAAGTATGGTTAGAGATAACAAACCTAACATTGTTTTGATTCAAGAGACTAACATGTCTAACAATAAAGTTGAAAATCTTAAGTTCTTCAAGAATTGCTTCATTAGTAGTGGGAGTTCAGAGGGAGATTCTTGAGGTATAGCCAAAATATATAATGGAGATGTCATAAAAGGTGAATTCATCATTTGGGATAATAACATGGCTTGTATAATATTTCAACATATCAAGGATGGCACTAACTGGATCCTTACTAATATTTATGCACCAATACTAAGATTGGGAGACAAAAATTCTAGACCAATATTGAACAAGTGAGGAATATTTTTTTAAATGAAAGATGGATTGTTATGGGAGAATTTAATACCCCCTTAAGGAAGATGAAAAATTGGAGAAATCCAACCAAATCTAGATAGTATACTTGACCTAATGAACTTTACCTCTAAAAAAACCCTAATTTATATAGATCTTGAAGGTTTTAACTACACCTGGAATAAAAAAAGAGGAGAGAATCTTATTCAGGTGAGACTTGACATGGATCTTATTACTGATGACTAGTATCATCCCTATTTCTGCTCCCTGGCAACTTTTTATAGAGTGGGATTTGGTCATTACCCTCTGTCCTTCATTGCTGATCCCATTTCTAAAAAAAGAGACTTTGCCTTTAGGTTTGAGAAAATGTCGACAACCCATCTGGATATGGTGCACAAATTAAGAGAATGGTGGAAGGTTACAATTGAGGGTACAATTATGTATAGAATAGATAATAAGCTCAGATATGTTGAGGACAACATTAAGGCTTGGAACAAAGATACTTTTGGTAACATTTTTAGTTCTAAGACTGACTTAAATTTTTAACTAAAAGACATTCAGGACTCTATACAAAAGGATGACTATAAAAACATTTCAAAGGAGAAGGATATTGAAGTCTTGATCAAATATCATGATATTGTACACAAAGAAGAAATTTTCTGGAAGCAAAGATCTAGAAACACTTGGCTTACAGAAGGGGATAGAAATTACAAATTATTTCATATGACAATAATTAAGCACAAAGCTGCTAACTACATATCCAAGCTCAAAGTTAATGACAAAATTGAGGAGAAGGAGGAGGATATCATTAAGGAAGCTAAAGATTACTTTTTAAATCTACTCTCTCATAATAACATACTGGACCATAATCTTCAAGAGGAAATCCTGGTTAGTATTCCCAAAATTTTAACTGATAATGAAAATATTTTTCTCAATGCTATTCCTTCTAATGAGGAGATTAGGAAGGAGGTATTTTCCTTTAAAGGTAGCAAGTCCCCAGGTATTGATGGCTATCCTATGTTCTTCCTTCAAGACTACTGGTCTTTTGTTGGCAAAGATGTTACTAATGTTGTCAAAGATTTTTTTGGCTCTAAAAGAATCCTCAAAGAAATCAATGGAACCTTTATAGGTGTTATCCCTAAAAAGGTTGGGGCTGATGATATGGATCACTTTAGACCTATCAATCTCTGAAATTATATGTATAAGATAATATCTAAAGGGATCACTTCTAGAATGTTGGTTCTCCTTCCCAAGATCATATCCCATCAACAAACTAGCTTTGTTCCTGGCAGATAGATTTTAGATTCTATTATCATTGTCCATGAAAATATTCATTCTTTGTCCATGTCTAGGAAATAAGGATTCATATTGAAAATTGACCTCTCTAAAGCCTACGATAGAGTTGAATGGGTTTTTTTTCTGAAGACTCTTACTATTTTTGGCTTCAACCACAAATATATTAAGATTTTTTTGTAGCTTGTTACTTCTACAACTTGCTTAGTGTTTGTTAATGGCTCTCCTTCCCCCTTCTTTAAATCTTCTAGGGGCCTTAGGCAAGGGGATCCTCTGTCTTCTATGTTGTTTTTTATCTTGGCTGAATGTTTGGGGAGGTTCATTGATAGTGTTGTCAAAAATGGTGACCTTAAGGGGCTCAAAACATTCTCTTCCAACTTTGTTTGTTCCCATAAACAGTTTGTTAACGATTCAATCTTCTTGGGAGAAAACTCTGTCTCAGAATCTAGGAATCTCAAATTTGTTCTCAACAAATATAGCAATTCTACCAGCCAAACTTTCAATTGGAACAAATATTTTATCTACTTCATCAATATTGTGGAGTACAGGCAGACAAAAATCAACATAATTATGGGATGTCAAATCGGCCAACTTCCTACTACCTACTTGGGTCTCCCCCTGGGACTCAACCCCCTGAGGCCTTCTAGAGTTCTAGAGTTGATAAATTTCATAGAAAGATTACTAGATGGAAAGGGGCTCTCCTAAGTCAAGTTGGTAAAGTCCAATTGTTAAAATACTCCCTTTAGAGTATCCCTACTTATGCTTTGAGTCTCTTCAGAATTCCTAAAAAATATACGATTGCTATTGAAAAAATCCAAAGACACTTTATTTGGTTTAGAGTTGAAAATAAAAAAAGGTTTTCCCTTATTTATTGGGAAAAAGTTTGTATGCCAAAACTTAAAGGGGGTCTTGGAATTAGAAAAATAAGGCACATAAATGATTTCCTTCTTGCTAAAATTTGATGGAGAGGTGTTAATTCTAAGGGGGAATGGAGCACTATATGGAATAATAAACACAAAATGAATAATCGCTCTCTCCATGACTTCCTGAAATATGAAGATGATCTTGTTGGGTTATGTATCTAGAAGAATGTTATTAAAGCTAAAAATACTATTAGGAAGGGGGTCAAATGGAAAATTGGCAAAGGGGAGAAGGTTGAATTTTGGGAAGATATATGTATTGGTGATTCACCTCTTGTTGATAATCCTCTCTGGGGTCACTTTTCTGATATCTAAAAGCTCAGAATTGGTTCAAAAGTTGCTTATTATTGGGTGAACGGTCAGTGGATTCACCTTTCAACTGTTGACCCTTACCTTAACTCCTTGAATTTTCACATCAGAGTTATAATTTTACATGATGAGGAAGATACTCTGATTTGGAAACTTACCTCAAGTGGAAACTTCTATGTGGGATCGACCTATGATCAGAATTATGAAAACTACGAGGCTTCTCAGTGGGCTAAAGCTTGGATAAAAGGACTAACTCCTAAAATTAAAATTTTCTTTTAGATGATTCTCTAAAATAAAATCCTTACTCTTGATAATCTAAACATAAGGGGATTGTATTTACCTAATATGTGTTTCATGTGTAGGAAAGAAGAAGAAATTGTCAATCACCTTTTAATTCAGTGTTCCTTTGCTCATGAATTGTGGTCTCTTTTGTTGAAGTCTTTTATTCTTGATTGGGTCCTCCCCTTAGACATTTAAACTATGTTTAGCTCTTGGGATATGATTACTATAAAAAAATTTATAAAGAGGATATGACAAATTACTTTACCTCATTTTAGTTGGGCCATATGGAAAGAACAAAATGACATCATTTTTAGAGATAAGACTAACCTCCCAAAGATCTTATATGAAAAAACTAAAAGCTTTGTAATTGAAAATGGTAAAATTATGGAAGGAAACATCAATACTAAGGAAGAAGGGGAAATTTATATTTTAAATAATTGGAGAATTCAATTTAAAAGTGAAGACCAAAGAAATCCTAGGGATGATTCTATTTGGGAAAGTCCACCTACTAGTCGGATGAAGGTGAACTTTAATGGTGCCTTTGAGGGCAATCCCGGTAATGCAGGTTGTGGTGTGGTTATTCAGGATGACAAAGGAATATGAAAAGAGATGAGAGCTATCCCCATAGGTATTAAAAATAACCATGTAGTTGAGGCTATAGTGGATTACCAAGGTCTTCTTTTATCTAAGGAACTAAATTGCAACCACCTTTGGTTAGAAGGAGATACCATGAACATTGTTAAATTCCTTAATAATGTTTTATCCCACCACATGCTCAATTGGAAACATCATAAAAATGCTAAGGCTATCAAAAATTCAATGAGAAATTATGTCATCACCCACACTTATTATGAAATTAATGGTGCAACTAATTGGGTTTCCAATTACACATGCAAAAATGACACGATTACCTCATGGTAGAAGGAAGAAAGTATACCGTACAAGATGAGATCTATTATCATCAAGGAAAGAATCCACAGAACTCAAAGGAATGAAAAAATTTAATTAATGATGGGAAAAAAATGAGTTCAGTAAGGATTAATAATGAAGTTGTCATGTCTATAGTAGATTTATCAAGAGCTTAGAGAAGAGAAATAACTAGTTTGATAAGAGGAAAATGGGTGGTAACAAGAAGAATTTTGATCCAGCTAGTTGTATTGAGTGGTCTCAAAATGAGATTGTTTGGGAAATTCTGAAGAAAGGTGATTTCACTATTTACATGGAGAAGTTTCAAGGTCAAAATCCTACTATAATGAGGTTCTTCAAAATGAACTGGAAGAATGGAAAAATCATTTTAAACAACCAATGGGTTGATATTATTGAGGATTTGGTTGTTGAAGCTATGAGCCTTTCGATGGAAGACATGGAATTATACATGGAAAGGAGCTATTCAGACAGAGCCTATGAAATATTTATAGAAGATGATGAAGAGGTGGCTAGACTGGTAAAAAAGGTTGGTGGGTACTTTAGTCCTAATAATATTAGCCTCCCTTGGTGTTTTATATTATTTTATACCATTAGCTATATCACTTTGAATGGTAGGTCTTCTATGGCCTATGTGTACCATTTTGTCATTCTGAACCACTTTAGGTATGATGAGAAAATTAGCATCCCTTACTACCTCATGATCTCTTTGAATAATATGATGAAGGACCTTCAGAATGACCCTAAGGGTGACCATGCCTCTCATTAGCGTCTTATGGTTCTCATTTATAATTTTTTGAAATTGAGAAAAATTGATCAACCCTTCCTTAAGGGAAATGCCCCTGTTGACAAGAACACTGAGGAAGAGGATCCTGGAGACAAGTTTGAAGAAGATATAAAGGATTATTTGAAGAGTATGGCAGGTCACTATGTTAAAGGGAAGGGAATTATGAAATGGAGTACTTCCAAAAAAATGAAATAGAAGAAGAAGATTGAGGACTCAAACTCCAAGTTTGACCTCGAAGATATCAAAACTGAGGATGAGGATACTAACCCTAGAAAGAACAAGTGGAAAAAATTTTCTACTATGAAGGGTATGAAGACATTATATTTTTCCATTAGTATATGCAAGGAAAAACATGGAAAACACCATAATTTTATACTACACTGACAAACAGGGCACAACACTACCCAACGCCAAGGTTACTGATATTACGAAGTACAAAGCATCCTGACACAACACTATTCAGTGTTACCTGATGACAAAAAGGACAAAGGAACCCGATGAGTAACCAATAGTACAACCCAACAAAATAGAAAAGAGTGGAACCTGACAGATGAAGGGAACCCAATGAACAATTCAAAGAAGGAACTCTAATAGACTTTCAGTTCCCATCGATAATCTTGAATAGACAGTCTGCTACATCCCACAAAAAGTGGATCTGACTTTCCACATCAGATAAATCACTCAATTTTTATATTTAGCTTTTTGATTTGTTTTAAATCAATTACATGAGGGAAAAGCAATGTTATTATTATTTTTTTTATCAGTTTAATTGATTTAAAACATGCAAACTAAAGGATCAAGGTCAAGTTGTATACCTTAGATCTAGAGTTAACATTGTAATAAATGAATCTAAAATAGGTCAATTAAATTGTATAAATAGATGCTCAATTAATTATGAACATATTTTTCAATAATTATTGTAGCCACTGAGAGGATCTAAGGATCAAACAAGAGAATTTATGTAGCAGCACAGACAAAGATCAAATCAGTTTTCAAGAAAAAGAACTAAGGCTACTGACAAGAAGGAAAAGGTATTAATCAATCACTATAGATGATATTCATATAGTGTAAGTTTTAGTAAAATTATAGATCTCATACACTCAAGTCAAACATATTGTACACATTCTAACAAGTGGGGTACACTTAAGAAATCCTTTCAAGGAAGGTAAATTTAACAGTCCTATTGTAAATATCTTAACTGAGTGCACACTACATCAATGTTACTAAATATCTTAATAGAGTTGATCCTAACAGGTCTCCACTTTAATACTACTAATAGGGTATATCATTAGAAGTAATCAAATTGTAAGCCTTAACTGGCTCCCTTCCATTCTACAGATAGTGAAGTTTTGTGGGTGCCATCCCCACCGCAGTTTTTACTTCCTAACATGAGTTTTCTGCAATATCATATCTTGTGTTATGTGTTTATTACTTTCATGAATGTTTCTATGAATGTTGCATAAAATTAAGTTTATGATTTAATACTACATGCATAAGAAAGAACGTCAGATATGGTCGGTAATACAATAAAGATTGATTGCTATTGAAGAAAGGTGAAAAGTGTTAAAAGTTTTAGAGGTACTAATTCACCCCTCCCCTCTCAGTACTACTTTCCATTAATACCAACAATTGGTATCAGAGCTAAGTCTGTTCTTGGAAATATTAAAGGCTTAAGATAAAATATCATACAATGGAGAAGTACCAATTTGATAAAAATATTGAGAATAAAAGGCTTGAAATTCAGATGTTCTATGAACAGTATAAAGAAGCTACAATCAGCATGAGACAGTTGTTGGATGAAAGAAAGAATATAACATCTCGCTGTAATGAGATAGATTATCTTGAGGTAGAAATCCTAGATTTCTTTGAGTCTTCAACATCAAATACAAGAAAGGCATCATATACATCAGAAGAAATCATCACAAGCCTAACTGAGATCAATCTACATCTGACTGGACAAGTCAAATCTATGTGAATCGGTCAAGAGACATAGATGGTAAGGATGATTGATGTCATGAACAATGCTAGGCATGCTGAACAAGATAGAAAACTAGCTATTGATGATAGAAGAAATATCACATAAAATCTACAAGAAAAAGAGTCTTAGATACAAAGACTTATAGAGCATCACCATGAGGTTACAAATCAGATTATTCTTATGAGTCAAGAAGAAAAGAGAATGAATATGGAACTCATTGAAATAATACAAATTATCGATGAACTAAGAGAAGAGAATGAAAAACTAAAGCATGAGGTTAGAATTCAACAACATCATAATGACATGATTAAGAGAGCTGAAGAGAGTACAAAAAGGATGGATGAATTCTTGAATGCATAAAGAAGACCCAACACCAACACTAGACTAGGGTACACAAAGCATGGAGAGTCATCAAATGAATCCAATCCAAAAGATTACTACATCAATCATAGACCATGGAAGCTGACATGAAATAACTATGGAAAGAAAGGCCACACCTCAAATTTTTGTAGGAGCAAATAAAAAGG
Source organism: Thuja plicata (assembly GCA_018584345.1). Taxonomy (NCBI): domain Eukaryota; kingdom Viridiplantae; phylum Streptophyta; class Pinopsida; order Cupressales; family Cupressaceae; genus Thuja; species Thuja plicata. The sequence goes on from MU225156.1 coordinate 723,870, forward strand.
TATTCCTAAATCCACATTTACATTCATAGGACATTGTTATAATTGTAGCAAGAAAGGACATAAAGCATATGAATGTAAATCAAAGGTGAAATAACCAAAGAAGGAAACCTATATGGACAAGTATTGTCACACCTACAAAATGCATGGGCACACATCTCTTGAATGAAGGAAGAAGAAAATTGAAGCATGTAAACCCAAAAATGAAGAAAATACATACAAACCAAGTAGAGTTGGTAATTCATATGTTTGGGACTACAATACATGGATAAACTGCACAACATGTGGCAGATATGATCACATTTCTGCAAACTGCATGAGAATATGGACCAAAATATCTAGAGGTTGGACCAACCCAAGAATGGCATGTTTACACTGTTGTAAGACTGGACATCTAAAGAAGGACTGTAGAGATTGAATTATAGAAACCACCACTTTTGCAAATGGTAACACCATTGAAGACATCAAGAAAATGAGAAAGAAAATGTGGAGGAAAGCTTCAATCATTGAGGAAGATGGACCAAGAAATGCAGTAGGTGACACCTCATCCCATGGATCTGGTGAAATCACTACCACCACCTAAAGATGAACAAGTAAGTATGGAATTGCACTACACCAAGTCATATTTTGCATCAGTTCCATTATACAAATTGATAGATAGTCAAAATTTGCATGAATAAAGATGCATATTATGTTACTTGCTACAATTCTGAGAATACAACCCCATTAGTAAACACATACCAAAAATCATCAATGAACATAAAAGGATGAGCTATCTACACTTGCCAAAAATCTACGGTCAACACATAAAAAGGCTAAGTCACTAATGTAAACTGACACCCATCGGTAAGGAAGCAAAGTTACAATATTATGACACTACACCGAGATTCGTTGGTGAAAGAAACAATCTTAACAGCTATCCTGAGCATCATGTCAACACTGAGAATGTTATTTGAGAGTCTTCCTAACAAACTTAGTCTTCATGACCTGATGAGTTGTTGAGCATTTATGATAGACTTGGGGAAAAATTCTATAAATAATCAATGGAAGCACTTCATTTTTTACATGTGAATTGAGAAAACAGAGCAGAGAAAAAATAGAGTGAAAAGAGAGCAGTTAGTAGAGCATCCTTAACTCAATATAACACACTCCAAACCATTCACTCACAAGCTACATGTATCAAAGTAAGTACCAAACATACCAAATAACTATGTTATTATTTTTGAAAAAACCCTAAATTCAAAACACAATGGCAACCACTTCAAGAATAGTAAAATTGAAGATTGATAAGAAGAATTCCATTAATTTGATCAATAATAGCACTTTTGTGGAACCTAAATACAAGATATGCCCATAGATTGCATCGCAACCCAATGATTCTAGTGCATTTTCAAAAATTCAACCTAGGGTTTTTCTGATAGAAGATGTTAGATCGTATATTCATTGCAAGATCACTGAGATTGGTAATCTGGAGAGAGATCAAGCTTATAAGAAGCTATGTGATGAACAATGAAACCTAAAGGAATAATATAATAACTTGTAATTAAAAGGGATAAAAAATTACCTATATTTCCTGAGGGTTTTCAAAATCAACTGGATTCGGTTAGTTCTAATCAAAATGCACGATCAAAAGTTATGGTTTGATGAACCCGAGCACATTACAAAGGATGTGTTACATGTTGTAATAGGTTACCCTACTATCGACAAACCAAAAGCTCACAAGCATCCCCCTTGACCAGAAGTTGAGAAACTCACCAATGTTGTATGGGATAAATGAGGACTTAAGGTAAATACCATCACCAATGAGGAACTGAGGTTCAGTGCATGTGTGATAGGTTACAAAATATTTTAGGCTAGCAGGCTAAACAACATAGAATCAATAGCAGTAAGCACAACTTACAAGATTTTCATGAAGGGGATACAAATGGATCTATGTGAGATCCTACTGAAGCAACTTGATGAGAATATGACAACAATCAGGTCTGCCAAGACAAACACATGTAAGTTTGGCTCACATATAATGTGTATATTCTTTTATTTTCAAGAATACTTTCCTTCAATTGGAAAATTGAAGTGTGACACCACCAAGCTAGTCACATTGAAAATAATTGACCTTATCAAATCACTATGTGAAAAATTTGATTCAGTGATGATTGAATACTTCCTCGATTTCAAGGAAAAGATGATGGAGTGAGGATCCCTGAACAATTGATTGAAAAGCATAGGGATGAAATATGTTTTTGTTATAATAGTCCCAAAGGATAACTGAGGGGGGGGTGAATCAGTTATCAGTAACTTTAATTATTTTTACTTCCTTAACTTCTAAATACAATAAAGTAAATGCTTAATCAGATAACACAGTGCACAACACACAATTTGATTACGGGGAAACCAAATGGTAAAAAACCCAGTGGGAATTAGCACCCACAATGAACTATACTTGTTTATAGTAATCCCTGTTAGAAGATATTTCAACCCTATTAGGAGTTGTACTTTACAATGCAGTAAGTATAGTGACCTGGTTAAGGGTCAGAGCCTGTTAGGACTCTTTTACAAATAACCATGTTAGGGGTGGTGGAGTCACTGTCCAAAAGCTCACTGCTTTAATGGTGAAGGTTACAACCTTCTATATAACATATATGCACTATATCTGACGACAAACTATAGAGTAGACCTGTTGTCTTGATTAGTTCCAGTGTATTACAATCTTTCACTTCTTCTTCACATAGACTCTTGATGAATGAACAACATCTGATATTCTTCTTTGTATATCTTTTGTCTCTTTTTGTATCATTCACACTTAGCGTATCACAAATGAATTTCTATAAGTATCTTCCTCAAAGTATAAGATCAAGGGACCTGTAAGACAACACTTCATAACATCCTTGTCGGCTGTACTAAGCACACACACAATATTAAGTCTGCACAACACAAATTGAATAGACACAACACTTCACTAAGTCGGCCTCACCAATTTATCTCTAGCTTTGCAATCTTCTTGAAACACGTTTCGCGCCTTTAGATAACTATCATCAACTCATAACTAATCATGAATATACACATGAATATCCTAAAGATAGGCACAACTCAAGAAACATGTTACATACGTCAGCTCTAAATAGATACTCTTCTAGAACTGTAACTGCCAATAACAAAATTACACAACTTGAATGAAACATTATATCTAGATCTATGTGTATGAAAATAACATAATAAACCTATCTACAACATGTATCTAACCATGCAAGTCTTCATGTCATCATTCTGATAAGTACATACAGAATCACTACTGTGTATTATATGTTGTCATCAATGACAAACATACAATCAATCAACTGAACAGAAACAAATCTCCAACAATCTCCCCCTTTGACATTGATGGAAACATATGATATCAAAAACATCCTCTATTCATGGTGTCATCTTTCTTTTACAATCTTCTCAATATCCTCATCAAATATTTCTCTATATTGCTGGATTTCCTCTGACTGCATTTTTGTTCCATGTATATACTCCCCTAGAGTATATGTTCCCCCTTAGTACATACTCCCCCTTACTATATACTTCCCCTTTGACATCAATGTAAAAGGGTGCCATAAACCATTAGACATAGGTACTACTCCAGAAGTAGAGTAGTCAACCATTCATCAGTCACTTAATGACTGATGTTCTTGTTGTTTCTTCTAAACATACTCAGGAGAGGGAATTACTCCCAACTTCTCCCTGAGATACTCAAAAGTATCCTTTGAGAAGGGCTTTGTGAAAATATCTGCCAACTTTTCTTTGGTGCTCACATAGTCCAATTTCACTTCTTTATCTGTAACATTTTCTCTCAGAAAATGGTACTTGATCTCTATGTGTTTTGTCTTTGCATGCATCACAGGGTTCTTAGACACGTTGATAGTGCTAGTGTTATCACAGTGAATAACAATAGGATAATCAACCTGAATTCCAAAGTCTTTAAAACCATCTTCTTCCAAACCATGGTTGAACAATTCAGTGCTGCTACAACATATTTGGCTTTTGTTGTTGACTGAGAAATACAATTCTTCTTCTTTCTTATCCAAGAAACCAACCTGTTGCCAAGAAATATTGCTCCTCCTGAAGTGCTCTTCCTATCATCAATACAACCTACCCAATCTGCATCTATATACACATGAAGTTGTACAATCTCTGATTTAGGATACCATAAACCATAGTCTATAGCTCCCTTTAGATATCTTAATATCCTCTTGATTTCCATTAGGTGATTCTGCTTGGGTTCAGCTGCAAATCTTCCAATAATGCCAACTGCATTAGATATTTTAGGTGTAGATTGAGTTAGATAAATGAGTTTTCTAATCATAGATTTGTACAATGTCTTATCAACTATTGTGGAATCATCATCTTTTGAAATCTTTCTTCCTGTTATCATGGGAGTGCATACTGGCGTATAGTCTTCCATCTTGAAGGTCTTCAATATTTCTTTCACATATTTTGACTGATTAATGAATATACCTTTATCTGTCTGCTTTACATTTAGTCCCAAAAAGTATTTTATAGGACCAATCATGCTCATTTCAAATTCATTCTGCATTTCTTTTGCAAATGTTGTACTAAGCTTGTCATTACCTCCAAAGATAATGTCATCAACAAATATGGAAACTAATAACAATCCATCAGGTGTCTCTCTTGTGAATAGGTTACAATCTATTGCTCCTTTCTTGAATCCAATCTTGGTAAGATAACCATCAAGTCTCTCATACCAAGGTCTTGGGGCCTGTTTAAGACCATAGAGTGTTTTCTTCAATCTGCATACCATGTCTGGTTCATCTGAAAGATTAAATCCTTCAGGTTGTTCTATGTAGACTTCTTCCTTCAAGTCTCCATTCAACAAAGATGACTTTACATCCATTTGATAAACTTTAAAGTCTTTGAATGTTGCATAGGCCAAGAACAATTTAATGGCTTCTAGTCTTCTCATAGGGGCAAATGTATCAGTGTAGTCTATTCCTTCTCTCTGCACATATCCTTTACATAGTAATCTTTCTTTATTTCTCACTACTGTACCATCTTCATTCATCTTATTTCTGAATACCCACTTTGTTCTGATCACATTTTTTTCACTAGGTCTAGGGACCAATTCCCATGTATCATTCTTAATAATTTGATCTAATTCTTATTTAATTGCATTCTTCCAATCATAATTATTACAATCATCTTCAACACTTAAATGTTCAATCTATGAGAGTAAAAATACCTCTTCATCCATTGCTAGAATTTTTGCTTTTGATCTGGTCCTACTTCTCTGATCTCCAATGGTATCATCTTTAGAGTGGTATTTGGATGTGAATTTTGGAACCTTAGGAGTGACTTCTTCTATAATTTGTGATTCTTCTTTGCTTGATTCAGGGTCATTGCATGAGACATCAATGCAATCAAATATTTCTTCAATAATAGTATCTTTTCTGATAGGCCTGGGTTCATCTTCAATCATAGGTACATATTCATAGTATCTCTCTTGAACTATAAACTTCTCAATGATTTTTACATGAGTATTTTCAATTATATTTTTCAATCTCAAATTGAAACATCTATATGCTTTGGTTTTTGTAGAGTAACCAAGAAAAATACCTTCATCACTTCTAGCATCAAACTTACAACACCATCATCTCTCTTGATGTAGCACTTGCTGCCAAAGATTTCAAAATACTTTACTGTAGGTACATTACCAAAACAAAGTTCATAGGGTGTCTTATCTATGCCTGGCCTCAATTGAGTTCTATTGATAGTATAGACTACTGTATTTACTGCATCTCTCCAATATGTGTGTGCAACTTTTCCTTCAATCATCATAGTGCACACTGTATCAAGTATAATCTTGTTCCTCCTTTCTACTATCCTATTCTGTTGTGGGGTTCTAGGTGCACTCAATTGTCTTTTAATTCGATGTTCTTCATAGTAATCATAAAATTGATCAGGGGTGAACTCTCCTCCTCTATCTGATCTTAGACATTTCAGTTTTAATCCAATTTCATTCTCAACCTTAACTTTGAATATTTTGAACTTTTCAAAGGCTTAAGATTTCTCTTTTAAGAACACAACCCACATCATCCTGGAAAAATCATCAACAAACAAAATTAAATACCTTTTTCCATAATAAGATCTTGTTTGGGTACGGCCACATAAATCTGTATGCACTAGGTCCAATTTGTTTTCTGTGAGGCCTACTTTTGACTGTTATAGTTTTACTATATTATTCTCATGCTTTCAGTAGTTATACTTTGACATACTTTGACTATCAGAGACTTTTTATACATTTGAGGATCGGTTGAATCCTGTGTTATATATTCAGCACTTGATTTTGTAATCAGGGTACTTTTGAGATGCTTTATGTTCTGATTTAGTTTTAGCTTATGTTGATGTCTGATATGGATTTAAATGTATGAATGTAATATGATGAATTTGGTTTAGGAAACCAATGCTAGGTTATTTCAGTTCTAATGCAAATATGGTTTATATGTTTTTATATCATTGATGTCGTGTTATGTTTCATATCATGTCATTTTAGATCTACTGATGTGTGCATTGAGTGTGTAGGAAAAGTTGACCATGGATCTATTTCGGGGACCCAGTACTGGAACCTATGTAAATACCTGTGCTTTCCAAGGTCCTGTATATATAAAGAGACATGGACCTCATTGTTATGTGTTTATTTCATAAACATGGTTTGCATGTGTGTCATTAAATTAGTAAATGTTTATGTGAATAATTCATGTCATTTGTTTTAATTTAATGTGCCAAGTTTGACAATTGTTGTAATTTAATTATTGACATGGCTAGCAAAGGGGAAACCAAGGTTAGTTAAGGGTTAACTAAGGTCATCTAGGAGTAGTACCCAAGCTTACCCCAGGGTTAGAAGTTTCTAGAAGTCTTCTTGACTTAGAAATCCGTAGGTTAACTTCAGGGTGAGTTTTAGAAGGTCTTTTGGACT
>MU225156.1:740810-754091 GCA_018584345.1 Thuja plicata
TTCATTTCATTCGGTCGCACAGTCGCACACTTTTTTCATTTCATTCAATTTTAATAGCGAGTGCGCGATGAGACATCTTTTTTCTCGTCGCACAGTCGCGAGCAGCGTATCTTTATCTCTTATCCTTTGGCGACTAAGTGACAACTACCCCTCTTACTCAGTCACACAGTCGCGGGCAGCTAACTTTTCTTTCCCTTTACTTTGGCGACTGAGCAACAAGTAGGCGATGAGTGGCTTTCTTTCTTCGGTCGTGCACTTGCAGGTCGCCTCTTCTTTATCTTCCCTGCTCAGCGAGTGAGCGACGAGCACAACAATCATTGTGGTCACCTAGTCGCGCTCTGTTCTCCCTGGGTCTTTATTACTCGGCGACTGAGCGACCAGCCACTTTACTTCGTCAGTCGCCCGGTCGCTGACCCTTTTGAACATTTGATCCTTTCTGCACGACTGTGCAAGGAGTCCATCTCCCAGCTCGTCGCTGAGTCACGAGCTGCATTCCTTTTTACCTTTTTCCCCGGTGACTACACGACAACGTGGATCTTCCAGCTCGTCGCGCACTCACGAGCTCATCACCCGATTTTGACGAGGCCTTGCGACTACGCGATGACATTACTTTTCTTCAGTCACGCACTCGCAGCCATAACATGCCAACTTAAAAATAGCTCGCGACTGAGCGATGATATTATCTTTTCAGCTCGTTGCGCACTCGGGGAGAGAATGGACCTATGCAAGAATAAGTTGCGACTGAGTGACGACCGCGATTGGCAGCTCGTTGCACAGTCGCGCAACTCAAGGATATGACATAAAAGCAAGATTTAAAAAGGGCTAAGCCATTTGGGCGGGAAAACACAGAGGATAGGCAAATTGCAAAGGATGGGGAGATTTGGTCAACAAGACTCTAATGTTCTCTTCAGGTCACATCTCAAGACTGTTGTATTTATTTTTCCATGTCTTCCTGCACACATTCTTTGCTTGAATATCTCCTTCAAAGATCTCAAATTCAACACACTGTAGATGTGTTATCATTTTTGTTTTTCCACTCCAGATAATTTTCTCCATCAAACTTAGGGATCTCTTTTCTGAAGTAAGACATCTGATCTACCTTAAGCTATTAGGCTTCTTCTCCAAGGCACTTGGCTCTAATACCAATTGTTAGAATAGTCCCAAAGGATAACTGAGAGGGGTGGGGGTGAATTAGTTATCAGTAACTTTAATTATTTTTACTTCCTTAACTTCAGAATACAATAAAGTAAATGCTTAATCAGATAACATAGTGCACAACACACAATTTGATTATGGGAAAACCAAATGGTAAAAACCCAGGTGGGAATTAGCACCCACAATGAACTATACTTGTTTATAGTAATCCTTGTTAGAAGATATTTCAACCCTATTAGGATTTTTACTTTACAATGCAATAAGTATAGTGACCTGGTTAAGGGTTGGACCCTATTAGGAGTCTTTTACAAATAACCCTGTTAGGGGTGGTGGACTCATTGTCCAAAAGCACACTGGTTCAATGGTGAAGGCTAAAACCTTATGTATAACATATATGCACTATATCTAATGATGAACTATAGAGTAGACCTATTGTCTTGATCAGTTCCAGTGTATTACAATCTTTCACTTCTTCTTCACATAGACTCTTGATGAATGAACCACATCTGATAGTCTGCTCTATACATCTTCTGTCTCTTTTCATATCATTCACACTTAGCATATATAAAATGACTTTCTATAAGTATCTTCCTCAAAGTATAAGATCAAGGGACTTGTAAGACAACTCTTTGTAAAATCCTTGTCGAATCTACTAAGCACGCAAGCAATATTAAGTCCGCACAACACAAACTAAATAGACGCGACGCTTCACTAAGTCAACCTCACCAATTTATCTCTAACTTTGTAATCTTCTTGAAACACATTTGGCACCTTTATATAACTATCATCAAATCATAACTAATCATGAATATAAACACGCATATCCTAAAGATAGGTGCAACTCAAGAAAAATGTTACATACATTGGCTCTGAATAGATACTCTTCCAGAACTGTAACTGCCAATAACAAAATTACACAACTTGACTGAAACATCATTTTTAGATCTACGTGTATGAACATGACATAATAAACCTGTCTACAACATGTATCTAACCATGCAAGTATTCATGTCATCATTCTGATAAGTACATACATAATCACTACTATGTATTATATGTTGTCATCAATGACAAACATACAATCAATCAACTAAACAGAAACAAATCTCCAATAGTTTTATGGTAGATTTAGAATTTACTCACATTAAACTAGTTGTACCAAGGACATCCTAGTTACCACCTCTTGACTATGAGATAACATAGAACAAGCAAAAAATTTAATTGATGCACTATTGAATGAACCACTTGACAAGATTCAACCAAGTTTTGGAACATTTGAAGAGGCAAAGTCTAAGCTAAAAATAGGCCTAGTCATTAAGAAGACTATCAACAAGAAAAACAAGATGGTAAAGAATATTGAGAAGATGATGTCAGTTAATGAGGAGGAGAAAGAAAAAATAGAGGAAATTGAGGAACAGTGTGTCATCAATGAAGATCAAGATGAGCAAGCAACAAATTCTGAATCCATAGAGTCTGATGTACCTCCACCTCCAACTAAGAAACCAAGGACCACAACAGCTTAGAGGACAAGGAGCCAAACTGCAAAGAAAGATACTACACCTCTCAAGAAAGGTCAAGTGAGGACCTATAAGAGGAAGCAACAAACAAAGAAGAAAATACCTACTAAAAGGAGGAGAAGACTGGTTAGGACCAAAGCTAACATTGAAGATTCAAAACAGGATGAGGTTGAAGTAGAAAAGAAAATCTTAACACCTAGAACAATTGATGAGACTGCTAATTCAATTGCTACAATAGGTACCATGACTGATAGGAACATCAGACAATGGGTAAAAATAGAGCCCGAGGGAAAGAATAAAATAGAAGATGTAATAATCAGGGCTATGGTCAACATCAAATATGTACCAGTTGAGTTTGCCAACAAAATATGCAAAGAACTGAGTAATAGAATTTCAGCATGATGGTCTTATGCTTTGAACTTCGAAAAGGAAGCAAGGGAGAGGATACTTGTAAGACTCATGCCTCCCAAATCCAAAATAGAAGAAATAAAAGAAGTGATGAAAAAGAATTCCAGTAAATTTGTGGCAACAATAAGAGCCTACAAGGTGCTACAGGGGAAATTATTAGATCTAGACAGCATGACAGATACTAAATGAAGACAAATTCTAGATCTACCTACAAAATCAACAAGTTGTGAGAATCAATTACTTCTCACCGAGATACCTCATACAGAGGAGTAGAAAGATAAGGAAAGTCCAGAGCACATTTATTTGGATAATGTGGAGGATACTGAGCCCATTTACTTAGATAAATTCATGGATGATCTTGACATTCAAGATATCACTCACTATGATTCTGAAAAGGATCCACAAAAAGATGATGATGTAATATTAATATCTCTTAAGGATCAAGAAAGGAAACAAGAATTGGAGACATAAGGAAATAAGGACATGGATTTTGTTGATGAGACATGGCTAGACACTTCAATAATTGACATAATTGGACTGGACCCTACATATCAAATTCAAAAAGATGAAGATTTCACTATTCAACAAGATCAAACTGACGAACAAGACACAACTATAGATGCAACACAAGTGGGCACACAAAAAAATATGCCAGTATTGATGAAGGCCATCAATCTGCTAGAAGGAAATGAATAATCTACTACCATAGATACAAGCATACCCAAAGACAAGGGTGATGGAGAAACAAAGGATAAAATACATGAATCAAAAGATAAAACTACAGAACAAGATGCTACCGATGATCAGCAAGACAAGTCTACTGATCTGAATAAAGAAAGAGAAAAACAAGTAGAAGAGGATAAGAAGAAGGAGAAGAGTGAAGAAGAAAAGACAAATGATTCTCAATAGAAAACAAAAGAGAAATCTATTGAAACACCAAAGGTTGATGAAGAGACGTCTTCACCTAACCGATAGGTGAACCCTGAGCAAAAGGTACAAGAGGTTTCATCTACAAAGCCTTCACCGAGTGCCTCAGATTAAAAAAATGAACTAGAAATGGTAGTTCATACATCTTCTTCTACATAAATCTCAAGAAAGAAGAAGAGAATGAACGAAAATCAAGTCACTCTGGATGAAATAATTGAGATTCCAGTATGTGATCCTAGAACATTGGATCCTACAGAGTTGACAAAGTATGCTAGACTTTGAGAGAGGAAAGCTATCCAGGATAAACTGAGAAAAGCCACAAAGGAAGCAAAGGTACTTGAAGTTGCAAAAGGAATCCTTCAGAAAATTGTACCTGATATAGATGTTGAGCAAACAGCTCCCATGCTTGATCAATTAGTGGTTCTCACTGACGCTATCACCTCTCAAAGTATAGATGCTCAAAAGTCTATGGAAGCTATAATTGAGAAGAAATATGAATTCAAGTTAGCAGAGAAGATAAGCCAAGAAGTGGCACTGCAAAAGGTAAAGCTATTTGAACTGGTAAGAATAATAGGCCCTATAATTTTAGAAGCTATAGAATTGATACAAAAATTGTGCACATTGGATCATCTCACAAAGGAGTATACTGATAAGATAGCACAAATTGATGCTGATCTTCAAGCTAGTGCACAAGTCCTCGCAAACAATGAAGATGCAATCAAATTGCACCAAGACTAGCTCAAGCAAGCTAGGAAGCTGAGACAAGATATACAAATTGTGGAAACAAAGTTCAAAGATGAGGTGAATGAGCTTCAAGCTCAACTCTTACCAACTCTCACATTACTGCAATAGCATATGACAGAGGCAAGAACACTTATTGCCACCCTAGAAATGTCTGTCCTAGACAACATTTATGATATACATGCCAGGATTGAGCTAGAGCACATGGCACTGCAACTCCTCAAAGAGAAACGGGAGAAAATGATTGAAGATATCAAGAATAGTCACTCCCACATTCTTGACACTCTGTAAGTTACACATTTTTGTCACATTTTTGACAGCTTATAAGTTGTATATTTTTTCATTATTATCAAAAAAGGGGGAAATGATATGTATAGTTAGTCAGTAAAAGGGGAAATGAAAGGAGGAAATGATATGTACAATCAGTCATTAGAAAGAGGAAAGAAAAAAAGGGGAATGTATAGTACAAAGGAAAGTATACATGTACATATACTTATACTATACCAATGCATACAGTTAGGGGGAGTCATATAATGACAAGGGTATATACACAGAGTACATAATAATCACTTTAGTATTTTTCACATATTAGTTTTTGATACTAATGTCAAATGGGGAGATTGAAGACATTATATTTTTTCATTAGTATATGCAAGGAAAAACATGATAAACACCATCGGTTTATACTACATGAAAAGATAGGGCATAGCACTACCCAACGCCAAGGTTAATGATATTTCCAAGAACAAAGCATCCCGACGCAACATTGTTGAGTGTTACCCGATGACAAAAAGGACAAAGGAACCCGACGAGTAACCAATAGTACAACCTCATGAAAAAGACAAGAGTTGAACTTGACAGATGAAGGGAACCTGATGAACAGTTCAAAGAAGGAACTCTAATAGAATTTCAGTTCACACTGATAATCTTGAACCGATAGGCTGTTACATCCCGCAAAAAATGGATCTGACTTTCCACGTCAGATAAATCACTGAATTTTTATATTTAGCTTCTTGATTTTTTTTAAATCCATTACATGAGGCAAAAAGAATGTAATTATTATTTTTTTTATCAGTTTAACTGATTTAAAACATGCAAACTAAAGGATCAAGGTCAAGTTGTATACCTTGGATCTAGAGTTAACATTGTAATGCGTGATTCTAAAATAGGTCAATTAACTTGTATAAATAGATGCTCAATCAATTATGAAAATGTTATTTGATGATGATTGTATCCACTGAGAGAATCTAAGGATAACATAAGAGATTTCATGTAGCAGCACAGACAAAGATCAAATCAATTTTCAAGAACAAGAACCAAGGCTACCGACAAGTAGGAAAAGGTATTAATCAATCACTATAGGATATATTCATATATTGTAAGCTTTAATGGATCTATAATTAGAAATTATATATTGAATATAGTCAGGTCAAACATATTGTACACATTCTAACAAGTGGGGTACACTTAAGAAATCCTTTCAAGGAAGGTAAATTTAATAGTCCTATTGTAAATCTCTTAACTGAGTGCACACTACATCAGTGTTGCTAAAGCTCTTAACAGAGTAGATCCTAACAGGGCTCCACTTTAATACTCCTAACAGGGTAGATCATTAGAAGTGATCAAATTGTAAGCCTTAACCGGCTCCCTTCCATTCTGCAGATAGTGATGTTTTGTGGGTGCCATCCCCACTGTAGTTTTTACTTCCTAACATGAGTTTTCAGTGATATCATATCTTTTGTTATGCGTCTATTACTTTCATGAATGTTTCTATGAATTTTGCATAAAATTAAGTTTATGAATTAATACTACATGCATAAGAAAGAACATCAGATATGGTTGGTAATACAATAAAGATTGATTGCTAATGAAGAAAGGTGAAAAGTGTTAAAAGTTTTAGAGGCACTGATTCACCCCTCCCCTCTCAGTACTACTTCCCATTAATCCCAATAGGGTAAAGGTAAAAAAATTAACAAGGGTCTCTTCATTTCTTCTAGGGAGGAGAAGGTTTACAATGTTAACCCCGTGAAGGGAAAGAAGAATAAAATTTCCACTAAGGAGGCTAAGAAAAAAGAGGAGATTTAGGGTATGGAAGAGGAGAACAAGATCACTAGCATCATGGTTGATTCCTCTACTCCACATAGCAAGTAGACTGATAGTGTGCGCACTAACTAGGTGAGAGATAAACTCGCTAAAAATAATGATGGTTTAAATATTGGGCAAGAACATAAGGATATCATCCTCTCTTTTAGTCAATTTTCGGCGACTATTGCTCAGGACAATGATGACATGAAGGCTAACCTCAAGGAACAAGTTAAGATTTTGAAAATGATACAGACGTCTACCTTTGGTGATAAACCTATGGCTATTTTCTTAAATGATTGGATGGAAGTTGTTTGAAAAGGGGGGCCTTTGGGGAGCTTGGTGGTATTTTGCTTGAACTAAAAGAGAAGGTGAATAATATGACCAAAGATTTTGAAAACAACAGGCATGATGATAGAATTACTATCCTTGAGAACAAAGTTGATAAGCTAGAGACCACCCTCAAGAAGATCAATGTTCACAAATTCCATATCCTTATAGCTTCTACGAACCATAGCAAGAAGCTGGTGGAGAAAATCGAGACCAACAGGGGAGACGAAGCTAAATAGACCAACAATAGCATGGGTCTTGGGACTAGAAATCGTGCCAGTTACAAGAAGAAATATGTTGGCTTGGAAGATTTGAAATTTTTAGTTGGTAATATGGAGCTCTTAGACTCTTAGGCTAAAGAGCTAAAGGACATTTTCTAGTTGTTGTCTTTTCCTTTTTTTCTGTCCTTTTTTTCTGTCGGGCTCTGCTATGCTATCTTTCTCCATTTTTCAATTATAGGGCCATGGGCCTCTATTATTTTTGTTTTGTGTTCTTCCTCTCAGTTTGATCAGTAATTTCTATCTTCTAATCCCTTTGTAGAAGGTTTTAGGACCTTCCAAATCCTTTTTTTACTTAATCAAAATAATGGCTACCCACTTGAATGTATAAGGTTTATTTAAGGCCAAGAGACAAATTGACCTCGACACAAACCCTCTTTTGAGGACTGGCACAAAAAAATGGATCATGTTCTCAAAAAATCACCTTTCAAAGAGATTGGGAAATAGTTTGCATAAATAACCAAAAAGGAAAATGAAGACAAGGGAAGTCAACCCAGATAGGGACCTTGAGATTTTTCTCATTTGAGACCATGAAGTCTCAAGAACATAGCTAAAAAAATAGAAAAGAGGACCTAACAGACCATAACCCATGCTTGAGAATATCCTCAACATGAGAAGGGTTGGAAAAGAAAATAAAAATAAAAACCCTTGGTGAGGTTTTGGACACCATAAATCCAAACTCCATGAGGAGTCCAATCTTTAAAAACCCAATCATGCATCATGCTTTCAAGTGGAACCCTCCCCACAAAATAACCAATCAATGTATATTTTTCAAGCCATTCACAAGCATTATCAAAATCCTGAATAGGAAGAAAAATATTAGAAGAGGCTATACCTTGTGAAACATTAGAAGAGGCTATATCTAGAGGGGCCATGGATATTGATCGCTGAAACTCTAGCACCTACATCAATTGTTGGACTAAAGTTAGTCAGAGCCATAATAAAACTCTAAAACTCCCACATTAAATGTGGTATGACAACGGGCAAGCTTAAGGTTTTCAAAAAAATATACGATAGAGCAAAGCCTAGCAGAGCTTAAACCAACCATCTCTCTATCTGATATCATTAATATATTGTGATATATTCAAACAAAAACATAGATTTTGAACATTATTAATTT
Source organism: Thuja plicata (assembly GCA_018584345.1). NCBI lineage: Eukaryota > Viridiplantae > Streptophyta > Pinopsida > Cupressales > Cupressaceae > Thuja > Thuja plicata. The sequence continues at coordinate 749,369 of MU225156.1, forward strand.
TGTGAATGTGAATGCAAACAACATTAATTGTAGGACATGAGTTTTATTTATTGTTATCAAATCTGGTGATTGGGGACTAAAGGTGATTTTAACCTATTAAAACTATTACTTTTTATTTGTACACCAATTCAAAGGGACAATGTTTAATTTAAAAATAATTACATTACTTATATTATTAAACTTTTGATTATGAATTCAAGGAAATATATGTTTTGGTTTCCGAAATATTGTAGAGGAATTATTTTAAATGCTTGTTCAAATTATTTTTGATCTTGGGAAAGGAAATTGTTTAGAAAAAAAAATTGGATTTTCAAATTTTATGATTATGGAGAGATGGCCATAGAGGGTATTGTTCTTTATATCCATTTTATTCAAATTATGATAGAAAATATTTTTTGGTGTATATTAAAAAGTGAATTTAATAATATTAGATAATACGGTTTATTATGTTGAATATAGAAGCTTTCATCTTTTTTTCTATTATGTTTTTGAAAAACATGAAATGATTCCATTAATGGAGGCTTGGAGGTTTTATTAGCTTTTGTGCATTTTTAAAAATGACTATTTATATTAGAAATGTTGTGAAGGAAATTGTTTTTGGGAATAATAAATTTAGTCAAAGAATGATAAATCTTATTCATAATGATTTCTAGAGGATTGTCCATATCCCCAAACCCCTGCTACAATGGTGGAATTGGAATAACCTATCTATTGGAAGCTAAAATTGAAACAATTGTTATATTTTCATTGATTTCAAACCTTAATTGGTGAGACAGTTTCTATCTAGTAAAGTACCATACGATTAATTGATGAAGAAGATTTGAAAAGAGGAGATAACAAGAAGACCTGGTGAAATGGTTGAGTTATGATAAACTACAATGGGTACTTGATGAGATTGAAACTTGACAAGGTAATGTGTTCTTTATCTTTAACACCAAGTGAAGATTGGAAGAATAAAAGCTTAGAATTGACAGAGAAAAATAGCAGAGGATTAAGGAACTTAAGTTTATGCAGTTTGTGCCGAGTGATGTGAGTGTGGACCAAGCGCTAGTACATGCTGAGAAAATATAGTGTCAACCGAGCATCAAAATTTATCAAGTGCCAGTATTTACCAAGTTATCTAGTGATGACTGAAAAGAAGATGACAATGATGACCGAGTGTCAGTATTTTGACTTTTTGAGAAATATTTGAGATCCCAGCCAACACAATTGAATTCTTGGGATATATGGAGTGTATTTAAGATAAGGATGATCATTGTGGAGAATTTAATGAGAATTTAGTATATGTTTAACCATTATTATGTATGGATTCAAGAAGGAGTTTTGCGATGTATTTTGGCAAGTTAGAAGGAGAACAAAATTTTGGAATGATTCATTGGATCTAACCAAACCCTAAGATCTATGGTGATGATTAAGAGAAAAAATATCAAGCTACCTAAACAAAGAGATATAAGATTAACCTAAATACAGGTTATGTGTAGATGAGGCTGATTAAGTTGATTGGAAAATCTAAGAAGAAAGCAGAGAAGGCTGAGTACAATAGTATAGGACTACATAGTGGTGATTGCTTGACAAATTTCCAAGAAGATCTAAGAGCTAGAGATGACAATGGAGGCCAGTCAGTGAATTATTATTTGAGTGAAAGTGGATCTATATTTGCAAAGTGAGTTGTAATTTTTAGATCAAATCTACTATTACTTTCTAACCATTGTATCAATCAAAATCCTTTTATTCAAGGTTGACCTAATAGTCATATTATAAATCCTTTAATCAAGGTGAAATTCTAATGGAATGCTCTAAGTCCTCTAACAAGGCTCAATTTTAATAGGGTGATTAAATCCTTTAACATGGTCACATTTAACAGTGTGTATTGTAACCTTTAACAGGGTTGGATCCTCACAGAGCTCACTTTAGAAGAGTGAAAGATTGGTAGCATGTTACTGGTGGTTTTTCCCATATTGGATTTCCACATTAAATCCTAGTGTCATACTTGTGTGAATGTTATCTGATGTGTTTTACTGTTAAGATTTTTTTATTTTGCAGTTGGTTACTTTAGGACAGTGGACTACAAGTTTATGTTACTGATTATATGCTATAGAGACCGAGTGGATTATTGAGTAGACCTAAGTTGGTTGAAGTGTTTGAAAGTTCAATTGATACATCTAGACCTGAGGATAACTGATTCAACCCCCTCTAATTTATTCTAAATTATTCTAAAAATTGGTATCAGAGCATTGTGGTTCTTGTAAGGAAACGTTTGAAGGTACTTGAAGCTAAATATCAAGATGTATAAAATGGAGGTACCAAGGCTGAACAAGGAGAACTTCCCTGCATGGAAATTTTTGATGAAGCTACACCTGGATGGAATTGGAGAAGAAGAAAAATACTATGTGGAAAATGATTACATAAATGTGCCAAAAATGTTGACATCTCAATAGATGAAGGAAAACCAAGAACATAATCAAGCAATGTTGGAGATTTCATCAGCCCTAAATTATCCTAAATTTGAACACATAAAAGACTGTACTACTACAAAAGAAATGTGGAACACACTAGAAACTATCTATGGAGGTGATACAAATGTACTAAGAGTCAAATCTAAAAGCTTAAGAGATAAGTTTGATGTAATGAGAATGTTAGATGGTGAAACTATTGTTCAATATTCTATCTGAGTTAAGGAGGTTGTGAATTCTATTAGAGGAGCTAATGGAAGTGTTGATGATGATATTGTTATTAGCAAGGTATTGGGAACCTTACTTCCTATTTATGATATTAGATTTCTTGGAATACAAGAACTGAGATGTACTCCTAATAAAAAATTAACTCTAGAAGATCTAGTTGGTAGACTTACTCCTTTTGAGTTATCAAAATTTGATAATTTAACCCCTCACAATGTTGATTCTGCATTCAAATACCAATTGACTCTTCATAAATCTAGGAAAGGAAAAGAAAGACATGTGAATAGTGATAGTGATACTTTAGATGATGATCCTAATGAACTTGAGGAACTTATGGCTAGAAGACTACCGAGAGGAAAATGAAAATTCAAAGGTAAACTTCCTATAATCTATTTCTCATGTTACAAAGTTGGCCATATTGCAGAAAGATGCCCTGATAGGAATGACAAGGATGAAACAAGAGAAAAACATTAAAAATATAAAAGGGATGAAAAATATTTCATAAGGTATAAGGACTATAAGGACAAAGCTAAGAAATCCTGCTATATTAATGAAGAAGAAACTAATAGTGAATATAATAAGTCTGATGACCATGATATAGAAGTTGTTTATGTTTCTATGAAAGATGATTCTGATGAAGATGAGAAAACTGCACTTATTTCATATATGAGTAAAGGTGATAAATGGATAATTGATATTGGTTTCTCACATCACATGACTTGTGATAAAATTAAGTTTGAAACCTTAAACCATTACAAAGTTGGTAGTGTTAAGTTTGGTAATGATACACCATGTCTTGTGAAAGGAAAATGATCAATAAAATTAACTGATAAGGTCACATGTGACAATACTAATTGGGTTGAAGGTCTTAACTATAAGTTATTGAATGATTCTCAGTTGAATAATTTTGGACACTGAGTTGAATTCCAATACAAAAGGCTAAAATATTTGATGCTACTAGTGAACTAATTGGAAGTGGAGAATAGACAAGAGGTAATTTTTTCTATCTAGAACTGTCTAATGAGACATGTTTGTGTTGGATGATATTAGAATTGGGAACTAATAATTCTATTGGCATTCATGTTTTGCCACTAATGTCAACATATGTTTTTGTGGAGAGAACAAACTGGTTATTAATATTGTATGATGACTGACATAAGTGTACAAATATTGTACGTATGAATCAAAATCAGTGAAGATGATGATATGAAGAAGGATTTGTGATGATCCTATTTATAAGGTCACTTGGCTTAATATTGCATATTGGAGTTGTTATAGATGGTTTAGTGAAGACTAGTTTCTGGACTATGGCAGTGATGCTTGATAGAGCGAGTCTCTATGTTTTGGGGATATATTATAGGCGATGATGATTCAGGTTATGTGAGCTTAAGAGATGACAAAAGGATTATTGAGGAATTTTTTTTATTGATTACAAAATGTGTGATTGTTGGTGACATCATCTGAGGTGAGTATTCTAGAGGAGACCTATTTGGGGCTGACTTCAGAGATGTAGCGTGCATTGTAGATTGTGAGCATAGATTGTGCATCATAGATTATATATGATGTATTGTAATTGATGTTTACTTGTTTTAGGTACTGTGTGTATCTTAACAAGGGGTTAGATAATTATTTGTATATTGGGAATGTAACCACCTGAATTCGGTCTGTCGCAACTATAGACCCTATTTTCCCTAAGTGTGATCATACCCTTGATTTATGTCCAAACGACCCTGTTACTGCTTGGCATAATTCTTTTAATCAATTTAATGTCCTAGGTGATTTTTATCACTGATTTATATTATCTATTATAGCCATATAATTCAAATCAATCTCGACCAATCAGATCAAATCAAAATCAAACATGGCTATAGTATTTAATTATAAAGGAATTAAATAATCCCTAAATCAAGTACTCACTTGCATTTCAACCCATTCCCCTAGCCTATTTAATTTAATTAAAATGGCTATAGTCCTCTAATTATTAAAAAGCAATTTACTTGTTTTAATAATTAATTCCTATATTTCTAAATGAATTAAATAAGTTT
>MU225156.1:770447-790446 GCA_018584345.1 Thuja plicata
AGAAGGCAATAGATCAATTTTAGTGGGTTTCCTATGTTTTTCATGTTTTTCACTAACCCCATGTTGCTAATATAACGATCTATTGAAGTGTTTGTGTTGATCTGACAAGTACCCAAATACACACACATAGGGAAAGCTTAATTGGTTGACCTAATTAATTATTGTAATAGGGTATATGTGAGAGATATTTTATTTTGAAAATATGGATGTAGGATGAGAAGGTAATTTGAAAGACAAAGAAGTGTGAAAGGTGCAAAGCTTGATAAGTTGCTGGATGTAGAGAATATATTTTTATTATAGTACTTCATTGGAACCAACTAAGCAAAGATAGTTTCTATCAGATAGTTCACTAGATTGTATATTTCTTATATACACTTATTCAGATTGTAAATCCTAAAGGGTGGCTTTAACCTTCTTTGGGAATTGTGCCTGGGAAGTTTGTCCACTATTACTCTTGACTCCTAATAGGGCATGTCCTTTAACAAGGATTGTGTACTATAATGTTGTAATAAGCTCCTAACAGGGATAAATCCTTTAATAGTGATACTATACTCTCAGTACATCATTTGTGGGTGCTAAATCCCACTGGGGGTTTTACCTTTAACTGGGTTTCTTCGACAAAAAAGTATTGTGTTATTGTGTTGGTATTTACTATGTTATTTTTTGAATTGAATTTTAAGGTTATAAAGTTTAATGTTTAATAATCTGTCTCACAACTGGTTCACCCCCTCCTCTTAGTTGTGATGGTGGACTATTATTCCTAACAATCAGTATCAGATCTTTCGGTCCTTAGAGAGAAAGCTTAACAACTTGAGTTGATCTTGAAGATGACTTACTATAGGAAGGATAGTTTGAAATTTCATCCTGAAAACTTTGACAATTGGAAAAACAAGATAAGAACACATTTGCTATGTTTGGGAATCGACTATTGGATGATCACAAAAATGAAGGAAAATATAAAGAATAAGGATGAAATCGATAAAGCTAATGAAGATGAAAATAAGTTATTTTTATGTAACATGGTTGCAAGGGAAGCATTGATCAATGCACTTTCTGAAGGTGAATTCATAGAAGTAAAAGACTTAGATTATACACATGAAATTTGGACAAGACTGGAAGAATTATATGAAGGAGATACATTTACAAAATAGGTGAAGCTACAAAACTAGAAGACAAATATGGAATCATTGAAAATTAAAGATGATGATAACATTAGAGCATATGCATAGAGAGTTACTGAAGTGGTTACTTGCATTAGGAACTCTTGAGGTACTTATAGCGAGGAAGAAGTGATTCCAAAGATTCTCAGATCTCTTACACCTATATAGAGAACTAAAGTACAAGCTATAGAATAAATTATACCTTTGACAATGAAATTCAATAGAGAGATTTTGATTGGAAAGCTAACTGCTTTTAAGGCCACAAAACTAGGAGATTCTCTACCTAAAGTTGAGTCAGCATTCAAGGAGACTGTGCATAGAAACAAAAAGACCTTATCTTGAATTGCGAAGGTCAGCAATAGTGACTTGAGAGAAGAAATTGGATACTATGTTGATGAATGGGAACATATACAGGAAGAATAAATAAAGATAGATGAAGTGGTAGCCTTGATCGCTAGAAGAGAAAAGAGAGGTAAGGGTAAATTTGAAGGCAAGTTAACTTTTAAATGGTTTGCATGCAACAAGATATGTCATTTTGCATTTCGATGTCCTACAAGGGTTCCAAAATATAAACCTAAGTTTTACAAGTCAAAGTATCCAAAAGACAAGGAATGTTACTATGCTAGTGAAGGTGTTTCTAATGATGAAGTTGTTGACTATGATGAGATTAAAGATGAATCAATTGAGTTTACTTAAACTCCTAAGACTCTGAGGTATGTTAAGAGGAACCATCCTGAAAATCAAATCATTGGTAATGAAAGTAAAGGAATGATAACAAGATCAAAAGTAAGAGATGAAATTTGTCTGATTTCTCAAGTTGAGCCAAAAACTACTGATGAAGCATGTAGAGATGAATCTATGACTAAATATATGGAGGAAGAACTAGTACAAATAAACAAAAACAACACTTGTGAATTGGATCCAAGACCTAAAAACAAAAATGTGACGGGAACCAAATGGGTTTTCAAAAGCAAAATGGATGAAGTAAAAATGGTAAGAAATAAGGCTAGAATAGTTTGTAAAGGATACTCACAACAAGAAGGCATAGACTTTGAAGAATCATTTTCTCTTGTTGCTAGGTTGGAATCTGTGAGATTATTTCTTGCTTATGTTGCACATAAAGAATTTAAATTATATCAGATGGATGTGAAATCTGCATTATTGAATGGAGCTTTGGAAGAATAAGTATAGAAAGAGCATCCTGATGGATTTCCTTTTACAGAAGATGAAGACATGGTTTGTAATTTGAAGAATGCATTGTATGGACTAAGACTAGACAGGTATCTACTTCGTCTTGGTTTTAGAAAAGGTAATGCAGATAGTGATTTATATTTAAGAACTAGTGAAAATGGAATCCTAATCATAGAATTTTTTTTTGATGATATCATTCTTGGAGGAAATGATAAAAAAAGTAAAAATTTCTCTAAAGAAATGGAAAATGAATTGGAAATGTCAATGATTGGTGAGATAAAAATATTTCTTGGTTTGCAAATTAATCAGAATAAGAATGGTATTTTTATATCTCAAACCAAATACCTTAAGGAAATGTTGAAGAAATTTGGAATGGAAGATTGTAAACCGGTTGGGACAGCCATAGTGACTGGTTATAAACTTACTAATAATGATAAAAATTAGAGTGTTTTCCAGACAAAATACAGATCAATGATTGGAGGTCTACAATATCTAACTCACACTGGACCATATATTTCCAATGTAGTTGGAATTGTGGAAAGATATCAAGAAGATCCTAAAGAGACACACCTTGATACTGTGTAAATAAATTTTAGATACTTGAAAGGAACAATAGAGTATGAATTATGGTATGAAAAATTAGAAGAATTTATTTTACATGCTTATATTGATGCTGATTGGGAAGGTAGTGTGGATGATAGAAAAAGTACAAGTGGTGGAGCATTTTTCCTTGGAAAAAGGATGGTTTCATGGTTGAGTAAGAAGAAAGACAGTATTTCTTAGTCTACTATTGAATCCAAGTATGTTGTTGCTGCTATAAATTATACACAAGTTGTTTAAATGATACAAATGTTGAAGGACATTGGAATAATTTTTGAAGAGCCAGTGGTTATCCATTGTAATAACACTAGCACAATGAATATGTTGAATAATATTGTAATGCATTAAAAGACTAATCATATTTCTATTAAGTATCATTTCATGAGAGACAAGGTAGCAGAGAAAGATATTAGATTGGAGTATGCTAGAAAAAAAAAAGGAACAAATAGTAGATATATTTACAAAACCTTTGCCAAAAGATGATTTTGAGTATCTCAGAAGCATGCTTGGGGAGAGAACTCCTCCATGTGGTAATTAATTTATGTAGGCATGCATTAGTCTAGTGGCTTTTGGAGCTATATTATTTTATGGACTTGATGTATGGATCTACTCCTCAGGGGGAGTGATCGCAGGAACACTATAGAGAACATTTGGGTATTTTGCACCTGACTGCTAGACATGAAGATTTGAAAAAAGCTACACCTTGTAGAAGATTAAATAAAATTTATGGCACCCTTTTCCATTATTGTCAAAGGGGGAGAGATTCTATGTGAAAATCCCTACTGCTTTAGGGAGAATTGTGTTGAGGAGATTAAGAAGATTGTATGAAGAGAGAGTAATTTTAGGTTGATGGATTTTCTCATATGTTTACATAAATGCCAAAGGGGGAGAATGTTGGATGATATTAGAATTAGGTACTACTAATTTTGTTGGCATTCATGTTTTGTCATTGATGTCAACAAATGTTTCTGTGGAGAGAATAGACTGGTTATTACTAGTGTATGATGACTAACAAAAGTGTACGAATACTGTACAGATGAATCAGAAAAAGTGAAGATGATGATATGAAGAAGGATGTGTGATGATATTATTTCTAAGGTCACTTGGCTTAGTATTACATATTAGAGTTTTTACAGATGTTTTAGTGAAGACTAGTTTCTGGACTACGACAGTGATGCTTGACAGAGAAAATCTCTGTGTTTTGGGGATATCTTACAGGTGATGATAATTCAGGTTATGCGATCTTAAGAGATGAAAAAAGACTTATTGAGGTATATATTTTATTAACTGTAAGTCATGTGATTATTGGTGACATCAACTGAGGCGTGTATTCTAGAGGAAACCTATTTAGGGCCGACTTCAAAGATGTAGCATTCATTATGGATTACAAGTGTGGATTGTAGATCTTGGATTATGTCTGATGTATTGTAATTGATGTTTTCTTTTTTTAGGTACCATGTGTATCTTATCAAGGAGTTAAATAATTATTTTTATATTAGGAAAGCTTAATTGGCCATCCTAATCAATTATTGTAATATGATATATATGAGAGATCTTTTCTTTTGAAAAGATGGATGTAGGATGAGAAGGTAATTGAAAAGATAGAAGTGTGAAAGCTACGAAGCTTGATTGAATGTTGGATGTAGAGAAGAGTTTTTTATTGTATTACTTTATTGGAACTAACCAAGCAAAGACAATTACTATCAAATAGTTCACTGGATTGTATATTTCTTATATACACTTTTTTGGATTGTAAATCCCTAAGGGTGTCTTTAACCTTCTTTGGGAAGTGTACCTATAGAGTGAGCCCACTATTAATCTTGAGTCCTAACAGGGTATGTCCTTTAAAAGAGAGTGTGTACTATAATGTTTTAATAAGATCCTACAGGGCTAAATATTTTAACAAGGATAATATACTCTTAGTACATCATTTGTGGGTGCTAATTCCCACCAGGGTTTTACCTTTAACAAGTTTTTCTTGACAAAAAGGATTGTGTTATTGTGTTGGTATTTATTGTGTTATCATTTGAATTCAATCTTTGGTTTATAAACTTTAATGTTTAATAATCTATCTCATAGCTAATTCACCCTCCTGCCCTCTCAATTGTGCTGGTGGACTTTTATTCCTAACAGTGTGTTTACACAATATGATGATGTATGGTTATGGAATAAGAGGTCATATCATATGAACTTTGACAATTTAGTAAACATTAATAAGATTATAAGAGTAAGAGGGCTACTGTGAGGCCTCACTCGAAGCCCAATGTAGCTTTCCATATTTTTTCTTATGATAAACTTAGCACGTGATACATTATATTTTGATGCACTATGGATTTTATACATTATGTCGTGGATTGATCTTTTTGATGTTGGATACATGTTACTTTATGATGCACATGATGGACTAAATTATGTTTCTATTATGGATCTTTCATTACGAGACATTTGATTTGGGAAAGCATTATGATTATGTGATGGATTAATGATGATATGAGAATTATTAGAAATTGACATTTAATTGAGTTATGATGCAATGCAAATCTTACTTTATGTTATATGCTTAAATATAACTATTATTGCTTATGATCTTAGGTGATAAAATTTAGTATGTAGATGTTTCACTAAGGTTTTGAAAATTGTTTATTTCTTTATGAAGCATATTTTATCTCCTTGGACTATTGATATTTGGATTCAATGTGCATGTATGAGACCATGGTATTAAATCTGGGGAACCAAATATAGGTATATGTGAATTCATTTAAAGCCAAGGTTGTGTCTAATGAGAGACAAGACCTTGTTGTATCGTGATTCAATTTGTAAATGTAAATGTTTGATTGTTTGAATTTAGTTCATAAATGTTATTTTCATATTTAATTCTTTGTGCTTTATGCTCAAGTGGACATGCCATGTGTCTAGTGATGTGTAAGTGTTTGTATGTGTCACTTGACACTTGTGTATGTACTTAGGACCATGACATGTTGACTTGAGGTTTGGGTGTCCACCTACCTAGGTTAGTACCATAGTGGATCCCCATATGCATTCCTTGGTTAGGGAGCTGGAGGTGTGGTCATTTCAATTGAATTTCGTGAGTATTCTTTAAGTGGACTTTTAGAGGGTTAGAAAAGTGCCTAGGGGTTTGTGAGGGTCATTTTAGGTATCCCACTTGATATACCTATGGGAAAGGTTCATTTTAACACTAGGATAACCCTTGGTTAACCAAGAGACCCTTCCAAAAGTTGAATTTTCAAGATGAATGAAAATAAAATTTTGGAAGCATGATCTTGGATAGACAACCCTTCCATTTAGGTGCAAAGACTTTGTCTACCTTTTTGACTTTCCCTTCTAGGATCCATTTTTAGAATGCTGTAAGAATCTTAGGGAAGAGAAACCAATGAGAGGCTTTCATTTTTCCCATGAGTTTCTAGTGGCCTTTTTAGTGGTGACTCTCCATGTTGGAGAGTTTGAACACCCACTCTCTAACTTAGAGACTTGACTAGAATTGGTGAATCTTGGAAAATGAGGACTTAGGTTTTAAGGGAGCTCTTCAACAAATTTCTCGCCCTAAGCTTGGACTTAGGTCGGTGATTCTCTTGCATCTTAATCTTTGTTTCTCTCATGTTGTAAGGAAAATAATGAAGAGTGTTAATTTGCTTGTAAATGTGTGGGAATGGTTGTCATTGTGTTTCCTTACATTTTTGTGTTGTGAAGTATTTTCTTTGTGATGTTTTGAATGATTTGTTGTTATGGGAGTCTCAAGGTCCACTCACCATTGGGAGGGAAGAGTAGCCTTGGGGGTGAAGGTATAGAGATAGCCCATGGGTGTAGAGTCTCTCCTCAAGGAGGTGAGGGAGAAAACATGGAGTATGGGATCCATGAATTCACTCCACTTTTGGGGGTCATAAGGGAGTTTTATGGCTCGTATCCTTGGGGGGGCATAAGGAGATTTTTGTGAATTTGGAAGGGATGTGATATTTTTTTTAAGCCATGTGTTGGCTGGAATTTTTCTCTTGTTTTTAGATAACTTTCTCCCCATTCGGTACTTGGTCCACTTCACCTCATTTAAGGGTCATTGTGTGACCCATTATGAATTCTTTGGTTAGGATTCTTTGTGTATGTTATTTGATTTGTATCTGTTGTTTTGTTGGTGTGTTTGTAACCCAGTTTTGTTTGGTTCCCCAAGCTCGGGGGTGGCCTCTTAGAGGCCTAGGATGGGAGGTGAGCTTCCCATGGTCTCCTTGTGAATTTACTATTTGCATATTTTTCTTCTTGGAGGTTGGATATCTTGAAGTTCAAAACTTGAAGGCAAAGAGAAAGAAATATTGTTGCTCTTGTAGCTGTTGTTATAAGTCTTGAAGGCTGAAAGTTTCTTGGGTTATGACAAAGTAGAAAGTATTGTTTCCTTTTAGGGGCATTGTAAGGGTATAATAATGTCATCTTAGAAAGTTCAAACAAAAGATGTTGTTTTTCAAAGTGCTGATTTGTAAAATTCTATTGGGATAATGTTAGAAAAGATTTTGTATATCCATGTATAGAAATTTTGATTACTCAAAAAAAAAAATGTAGTGTAAATGTGCTCAAATGAATACATTGCAGATTATGTTATTTTGAAAAAAAATATTGGAGATTTTAATTGACATGTTTCAAAGTAGTTGTCAGAGGAACAAAGTAGAAATACAAACTTTCTATTTCTATTTTTTATTGCATATCTAAATGGGAATGATTTCTTTAAAACAAAAAAACACTAGCTATGTATGAGAGGAATATTCTACATTTATGGATACACACATCTAATTATTTTGCCTCCTAGACTTGCTTATATACCCTTTTATTTAAATATATTATTTATGTGATTACTACTTATATTTATATATAAATTCTAGAAAATTTGTCATCGAGAAAAATTAAATTTTGAAGACTTTGATATTCTGCTATTTTTCTACAGAATAACACTCAAAAACATATATGCATTATATACATATATTCAAATATAATATAAAAGCATAAATATATTAATTTACATTCTGATTAATCTTTTATTGCTAAAATTTTTAGAAAGCACACACACACACACACACACACACACACACACACACATGATTAGATAAACTTAAAAAAATAAAATTTAATGATTAAATAAACTAGAAAACAAATTTTTTTATAAAAGAAAAATTTGTAAATTAGAAAAAAAATCTGGGCGGGGTGGGGCTGCGCCCACACCCCACCCTGTGCGCTGTGGTGATAGGTGGAAGGGAAGAGCGGGGCCTTCCCCATCACCACCATGGTGGCCTTACCACCACGGCCACCGCGCAATAGCGGTTGGAGCCATTGTCTGCACGGTGCCCATGGTGGAGGAGCCACTAGAGTGCGGTGGGGGCCTTGACCTCTCCCCCATACCCCTCCATTGTAGCCGCAACTGCTATAAAACTCAGCGCACAACACCTTCCAAATGTAGATCCCCCCATTTGATAGAAAACCTTTACCTTTAACAGAGTTTTAAAAGAAAAAAAAACATCTAAACACAACAAATTTCGTTAGAAAAAAATGGAGAATAGATAATAAATGAATGCATAGTCACAACATTTCATATATATATAAATGTATATACATAGCTGCGTGTATTAATTTTACATGTATATGAATCCTTGGGCATTCCTGAGATCTCCATGGAGTTCTTTAATGGCTTCCATACCTGCAAAAAAAAAGAAAACAAGAAAAGAAAAATAGAGGCTAGTGTTTATAGAAGAAGTAGGGAGAAGAAAATAGGGTAGAAAATTGTAATAATGTAGATTTTGTCACTCTTATTTTGGAGCCTAACCCTTATTTCAAATTAGGGTTAGGTCTTGCAAAATTGGAGAGGCAAAATGTCTTATTTAATATTTTATCCTTTTACTTTTTGAATGATTGTTTTGGTGGGAAACTATTTTTATTTATCGTGCACTTGTTATTATAAAATTTCTTATTTGATTATAAAGTTGACTTAAGAATTTATTGGTAGATATTTAAATTTTATTATTTTAACCTGTGTAATGCCATGAAGATACTTTAATTATGATGACCTTCATTAATTATAATTATTTAAGCGAAATATGATATAATTAACTAAGTTAATTATTAAAAAGTTGAAATATTGACTTTTAAATAGAAGGACTCTTAAATAAATACTCTATGTGAGTAAGAGTGTTATTTCTTTAAATTATAAATATTATACCCAATAATATAACTAACTAAAAAGGGGTAATATTAGATCAAAAACCTTAGTGAAATACAATATTAGGTAATCAACTTAGTTTAATTTATTGAAAATTTTTACTCAACATTAATTTGGCTTTATTCTTGGTTTATAAATATATTTTGAATTTAAAGATTTGAGATTAAAATTCTGTAATTAAATTTTATACAGAACTAAGTTTAATTAAGTCATCAAATTATTAGTCATAAGGAAATATAGTTATTATTGCATATTCTCATGATGGGTAACATCATTAGTAAAATGTTAAAGTTACCTAAGTTTTAGATAGAGAATTTTTGTAAATCATAAAGTTTTAAACAGCCAAAAGAATGTAATTTTAACCTGATAATGCTATTTTTATGAGGCCAATATATGTGGCCAGTATATTGGTATCGTAAAAATAGTGTTATCGTTAAAATACTTGTGATGTCAAAATCTTAGTGTTCTAGGTTTTATCAAGCATTTGAAACATTAGTATATCTAATCAAAGGAGTTATAGTTATGGTTTAGGTTTAATTCATCTTCTAAAAATTTTATTAGCCATAAATGACATGATGTAAGCAAACCCCCTCTTGTGAACTTGTTTAACCTAAAACCATAAAAAAAAATATATGTTGGGTTGAAGGACGTTGACATGTAGTCATGATTCCCCTTAACCCTACTTGCGGGTCCTATTACTTGTAGGAACAATCACTCCCTCTATGTATGCATTGATCTAATTTAGCAAACTTGGATAAACCTCTCAATTGTATACTTTAAGATAGTAAATACAAACCTTTCAAAATAAAAAGTTGTTGCATTTTTTGGCACAAATTTTTTGGCATGACAGTTACCAAGATTGAAGAAACTTGATAATATTATGTGTAAGCATGTCAATTGGGAAAAATGACAAAGTCTAGTTTCAAGAGGGTAACCTATACTTCTGATGATATTTTGGAATTTGTTCATACTAACCTTTGTGGACCTATTGGTGTGAAAATCTATCGTGGTGATGAATATTTCATACTGTTTGTTGATGATTACTCTAGAACCATGACTATGATGTTTCTCAAAGAAAAATATGATGCCTTTCAATTGTTTAAGTGGTATTTGGAAAAATTTGAAAAAGAGACAGGTAAGAGCTCGAGATGTTTGAGATATGACAGAGGAGGAGAATTTATATCTAAGAGTTCAACTTATTCTGCAATGATAGAGGAATCAAAAGACAAATGTTTTCTCCAAGGACTCCCCCACAGAATGGCATAGTCGAAAGAAGGAATAGATCAATAATGGATTGTGCTAGAACACTAATGATAGAGAATTTTTTTTCACAAAAGTACCTCAGAGAAGATGTAAGTACAACAGTCTATACCTTGAACCAGGTACAAGTCAAGAAAGGTACTAGTGTTACACCTTATGAGTTATGGTATGGTTATGCACCTAATATAAAATAATTTAAAGATTTTGGAAGAAAATGTTATATACTAAAGGACAATAGAAATGGAAAACTTGATTCTAAAAGTGATGAAGGCATATTCCTAGGTTATTCCACTAAGAGCAAATCGTATAAGTGTTTAAATTATACAACTAACAAAGTTGTGGAAAGTGAAAATGTTATAATTGATGAATATGCAGAAAAGAATGAAGTTGAATGCAAGAAAGAACTTGAAGATTATAGATCTTTCGTATACATGAACAAAAGAAAGACCATCAGTTTAACTAAACCAAAGAAAGAAGCTACTGAGCAATAGAATGATGCAGCCAAGCAACAACAAGAAACTATGAGTCATAGAAAGAAATTGTCGAGCATTAGGAGGTAACTGTTGAGAAATCAAAGGAGGAAGCAAAGATATAAAATGAACCTGAAGATAATTTTCCAGATGAAAATGAAGAACAAAAACAAGAAGAAAGAAGAGTAGTGCCTACACTATCTAAATATGTAAGAAGACATCATAAACTAGATCAAATCATTGGAGAAAAAGATTCAGAGGTCATGACAAGAAGCAAATTGAAAAATTAGACATGTTTATTATGTGAATTCTAGCCCAAATTAGTGAAATATTCTTTGGATAAATAAGATTGGATATAGGCCATGAATGAAGAAATTGAGAAAATAGAGAAGAACAAAACCTAGACACTAGTACCTAGACCAAAGGACAAGAATTTTATTGGAACCAAGTGGGTATTTAGAAATAAGATGAATGAGCAAGGAGAAGTCATAAGAAACAAGGCTAGACTGGTATGCAAAGGGTATGCAAAGGTTATGCACAAGAAGAAGGAATTGACTATGGTGAAACATTTTTGCCAGTTTCTAGATTAGGAGTTAGAACTTTACTAGCTTATGCAACTTACAAAGGATTCAAAGTGTATCATATGGATGTCAAATCAACATTTCTGAATGGAATACTAGAAGAAGAGGTATACATTGAACAAGCTGAAGGATTTATTGATTCATGCAAGAGGAAAATGGTTTGCAAGCTACATAAAGTGATGTATGGATTGAAGCAAGCCCCCAGAGCATGGTATGAAAGATTTCATAATCACTTAGTCAAAATTGGTTTTACAAGGACTAATGACAACAATAATCTATACTTGAACACTAAAAAAGGTAAAGGGATATTGTTAGTTAAAATATTTTTTAACGATATCATATTTGGAGGACAATATGCTTTATGCCAAACATTTTCAAATGAGATGCAAATTGAATTTGAGATGTCTATTTTTGGAGAGATCAATTTTTTTGTTGCTTTGCAAGTATATCAGATAAAGAAAGGTATCTGCATTACTCAATCTAAATATATCAAAGAGATATTGAAAACCTTTGACATAGAGGAATCCATACATGTAAGTACACCCATGGCTACTCGATAGAAACTATCAAAGACTAATGAGACAACAAAAGTAAATCAAACCTTGTATAGGTCAATGATTTGGAAGCTACAATATGTCATTCACTCCAAACCAAATATTTCATTAGTAGTTGGGATTGTGGCAAGATTTTTTGTAAATCCTAAAGATAGTCACATGATGGTAGTGAAAAGGATACTCAGGTATATGAAGGGAACATAGGAATATGGACTCTATTATAAGAAGAATGATAAGTTTGATTTAAAAGTTTATACAAATGCAGATTAGGTAGGCAATGTCGATGATAGAAAGAGTACAAGTGGTGGCACATTATTTCTAGGAAAGAGATTAGTATCTTAGACAATCATGAAATAAAACTATATTTCTCAATCTACAGCAGAAGTTGAATATGTTTTAGGAACAAATAATTATTCAAACATAGTGTGTATCAAGAAATTGTTGAAAGGAATGAAGGAATAAATCACAGAGCTAGTTATTATTTTCTGTGATAATACAAGTGCTATCAATATATCAAAGAATATTGTGATGCACACAAATACCAAGAATATTTCTATCAAGTATCAGTACTTGAGAGAGCTAGTTCAAGACAAAGAAGTGAGACTAGAATATGTTAATAAAAAGGAACATTTAGTAGATATATTTACTAAAGAATTACCTAAGATTCTCATGAGTATCTGAGAGGTAAATTAGGGTTTATTCCCCTGGCTGACTCTAACTAAGATCAAATAGAGTGATTGCATCAAATGTATTACCCAGAATATCTTACAAATTGATGCAAAGGAGGTCACACTTTAGGAGTTTCCTAAAGTTGTGGAGTAATGCACAAGATGTTGATCAATCATAAGCAAGATGAAAGAGGGAGCATATAGTTCATAAATTTTACATAGAGATATCTACATGATGAAGATGGATGTCTTTGGAATTATTTTCAAAGAGGGAGATATACTATTTGAGGGAGAAATCGGTCAGAAAAAAAGAGAGTGAGATATTAAGTTAAATAAAGAAGACTATGAGGGAGATTAATAGAGAGAAATATATCCAAGAGGGAATGTATATTTGTATTGGGGAGAATTAGAATAAAGCTAAGGACATTAACAAAATTTTTTTTACAAAACATACTTTTGGATTGGTTGGTAATTATGCATGTTATGTTCTTTACATGTAGTGTTTTCCATTAATGCCAAAGAGGGAGATTGTTGGAAGCTACAATTGAAAGAATTGTTATATTGACATTGATGTCAAACCTTAACTAGTAAGAAAGTTTATATCTAGTAAAGTACCATATCAATTTATTGATGAAGAAGTTTAGGAAAAGAGGAGAGATAACAAGAAGACCTCGTGAAATAGTTGAGTTATGAGAAACTGCAATGGGTACTTGATGAGATTCCACCTTGGCAAGGTAATGTGTTGTTTATCTTTAACACCAAGTGAAGATTTGAAGACTAAAAGCTTAGTCTTGACCGAGAAAAAAAGAAAAATATTAAGGAACTTAATTTTATGTAGTTTATATCGAGTGATGCGAGTGTCAACCGAGGGCTAGTACATGCTGAGAAAATATAGTGTCGACTGAGCATCAACATTTACCAAGAGTCAGTATTCACCGAGTTATCTAGTGATGACCGAGTGAAAGAACACAATGATGACTAAGTATCAATATTTTGATAGTTTGAGAAATATTTGTGATCCCGGTCGATATAGTTGAATTCTCGAGATATCTGGAGTGTATTTAAGATAAGGATGATCATTATGGAGAATTTAATGAGCATTTAATATATGTTTAACGTTTATTATGTATGGATTCAAGAATGAGTTTTGATATGTCTTTTGGCATGAAGGTAGAAGGAGAATGAAATGTTGAAAGGATTCATTGGATCTGACCAAACCCTAAGATCTATGGTGATGATTAAGCGGCAAAAGATCGAGCTACCTAAATAGATAAATATAAGAATAATGTAATTGAAGGTTATGTGTAGATGAGGTTGATTAAGTTGATTGGAAAATATAAGTAGAAGGAAGAGAAGGCTGAGTAGAGAAGTGTAGGACTACACAATGGTGATTTATTGATGAATTTCCAAGCAGATATGAGAGATAGAGATGACAATGGAGTCCAATTAGTGAATTATCATTTGGGAGAAAGTGGATCTATATTTGTAAAGTGAGTTATATGTTTCAAATCAAATCTATTGTTACTTTCTAGCCATTGTATTAGTCAAAATCCTTTAAATCAAGGTTGACCCAATAGTCTTATTGTAAATCCTTTAATCAAGGTGACATTCTAATGGAATAATATAAGTCCTTTAACAAGGCTCACTTTTAATAGGGTGATTAAATCCTTTAATAGGGTGACATTTAACAGTGTGTATTATAACCTTTAACAGGGTTGTCTCCTCATAGAGCTCACTTCAGAAGAGTGAAAGATTGGTAGCATGTTGCTGGTGGTTTTTCCCATATTGGGTTTCCACATTAAATCCTCATGTCATACTTGTGTGAATTTTATCTGATGTGTTTTATTGTTAATATTTTTTTATTCTGCAAGTTGATTACTTTAGGATAGCAGACTGCAAGTTTATGTTACTGATTATATGCTATAGAGACAAAGTGAATTATTGAGTAGATCTAAGTTAATTTAAGTGTTTGAAAGTTAAATTGGTACATCTGGACCCAACGATAACTGATTCACCCCCCCACCCCTCTCAGTTATTCTAAATCATTCTAACACTATCTTGCATACCACTAAACCAAACCATAAGCCCTAAGTAAGAAAATGAATCTAGCATCATCCAATAGTGAACTTCCTCAAGATTGAATAAACCATGAAATAAAAAAAATAATGCTATCAAATGAACTCAAGAGATGCTTGACACCATTGTCCTCCTATCTTTTAAGATCACATATTTAAATTGTTGGTGCTCTCATATTTTTTAGTAGAAAGCACAAGAGGCTATGAAAGAATGGAGATGGTTGATTGAAGCAAAACTATACAAATGATCATACGAAGGCAATGATAATGATAGTATCAAGATAGAAAAATGTATATGATGAAGATAAACATAGAATATTATAGGTTACTTAGGTTCAAGTGCTCATTAGCTTCAAATTCCTATTAGATTAAAATAATAGGAGAAAATGTTCTTTTATAGAAGCCTTATGAAAATCAAGGACTATGATTAAGAGGTGGTAAATGACTGGCTAGGATTAAAGAGTAGGTAGGGTTTTGGTGGGATTAAAGGAGATTAAGAGGCAATGAGAAATGAGCAGTTAAGATTGAGTGGTAGGTAAAGGATATTGACTTTAGGAAAAAAAATTAAATGAAGAGGCATGTGACAAGTGTCACAAACTAAAAATTTAAAAGTTGATCCAGGTGATTGAAGGTAATTGGTGGAAACAAAAAGAAAAGGATTTGGGAATTTATAAATAAACAAAGGTTTTTATTTCATAAATAAAAGAAAAGAGAAATGGTAAATAGGTAATTAAATAAATAGGATTTATTTAATTTTTAGGACTAAAAAGGCTAATGAATAGTTTAAATAGGAATATTTATAGGGCTAGGGGCCTATCTCGATTGGCAAGAGCTTCATGTGATAAAACATGAGGTCTAGTCTCCCCCTAACCCATGTGGTACCAGAGGATATTTTATACTAGCGTCATTGGTCATGTTAAATTTTTTATCCAGTTCACTCTAGTTTATAGGGGGTGTTATACATGATTCCTGTAGTCTAATATTTTTAAAAAAATATATATGAATATTTAATTAATAATAGATCAAGAGGCTAAATAATTAATTAAAATAAATAGGGACAAATATTTAATTAATAGAAGACATTATGGTACAATAATTAAATAAGTAAAATATTTATTTAATTAAGGATAATTTAAGGTGTTTGAATTCTATTAATAGAGGCATGCAGGTTTTTTTAAACTTTTATACATATATAAAAATGAATATTTATATTATAAATAATGTGAAGGGAATTATTTTTGGGGATAATAAATTTACTCATAGAATGATAAATCTTATCCATAATGATTGCTAGATGATTGTGTATATCCCCAAAACCCTCCTAGGAGCCAATGTGATAATTATACTCCTTACATTAGGCAGGAGTGGATAAATGTTAGAAGGTCTAGAAATTTTCTATTTTCTCACCTAGGCTATTAGAGAGATAGGGTGTAGTGTATCTTATCTATACATTATAAAATAGAGACCTAAGAATGATGTATCTTCTTACAATTTTTTTTTATTAATGAGATAAGGTGTAGTTCATTTATCTACTAACCTTTGATGTTAGAGAGACAAGGAAATGTCTCATTTTTAATAATTTTGGATATATAGATTCAATATGTTATGTTTTATTTTTTTCATTTTTGTTAAGATCTATCTATCTTAGATTCAGGTTTATTTGATAATTAACTACCAATTTGGATATCCATTATATACAAGTTTCTTAGAATACTATTTCATTCCATCTTGGAATTATAAATAATTCTTCATATGTTGAAAAAACACTTTAGTGATGTGTTTGTGTCTGATATCCATGATTCCTACCTTAAGAGATGTTGAAGCTAACCCCTATTAGAAATTTCTAGTAGATTTAAATTTAAAATCTACTATAATGAATAGAATTTTATGAGCTTTACATATAAATGAAACTACCAAGAGAAAATGAATCTCCAAGAGAAAATAAAAGTAGGTCATAACTCTTACTTCATTAAAAAAATGTGAAGGAAATAGAGCTACAATTATATAGCCTTTTAGCTTCTAAATTTGATGAGAATGATGAAAAAAAATAAAACCAAATATTAAGGGTTTGATTATTAAATTTATAAGGATATAGAAAAGAGTAGAATAACATGAATAAGAAACTCATTATCTTATTTTACCTAAGTAAATAAAAGTAATTTAATACCTAACTACTTATTATCCTACCTAGGCGGTCCTATTATTATATGTATAAGTTCACTTAAAAAGGAACCTTTCTCTTTGTATACCTCATGTGAACTCTACATTTTTCCTTTAATATTTTGTATAAAATGTTATGTAACATATAGAATTGGGTAAAGATTATATATCCACTCAAGATATAGGTACTTCATGAAAGCATAAGAGATATAAAATTTGAAAGAATAATAATATTCACTTAACAGATGCAAATGAAAAAAAATTATTAAACAAAATGAATAAGATTACAAAGGAGCCTGTCGCTTGGTTATATAGGCCAAGGTGAACATATTATTTCATATGATTAATCCATGTGTCTTAATCTTATGACTTGAGATATAAATTGATAAATATCCTACACATATCCTATAAGTAAGTGTAAGTAGCATATGCCAAGAGTGTCAAAAATTATGTTGTCATTCATGTCAAAGGTGCAGTCAATACTAGCATTGATGTCAAGGTATCTAGGAGGTTGTTGCAAGTTTAATTACTTCTGATATGATATTAAAAATATTTAAAGGAGTTATTGATGGATATACATAAATTATCATCATGATCCCCTTGATTTTAAGAGTTTGGAATGTAGAATAGTTTTAATTATTTTTATTTTATGTTAAAACATTTGTGATCCATGTGAATAGATTCAATCTATGCTAGATATATCTTTTGCAGTATGTGACTATATCATCTTAACATGTTGTAGTTGATGGTAGGGATCCAAAAATACCTATGATATATTTCTGTTTATTGTTTCTCATAAATTAAATGTACATTATCATGGTGAATTTTTTCACATTCCACCCGTTGGTACTCTTAATTTTATTGAGATTATAATGTTGAAATTTTGTTAAAGTCTCGCTAAAAGTTCATTTTTTAAGCTTAAGTCTCAAAGTGTCATGATTTTCAAGAATTGGCCGTCAATCATAAATTTGGGATTTGGATACCGTCAATATTTTTGGTTTTATCCTCCTAGCTTGAGCTTAAGTCTTTTTTTTGGGATGTCGGTAAAATGGGTACTTATGTTCAGTCAAGATTTTAAAATTAGTCCAAGTCCTTAGTCTTAAGTCTTGTTGGAATCTGACATAATGGTTGCAAGTTTTAGATTTAAAGAAATTCTAAGTACACTACCATGGAGAATAGATTTTTGGGATGCTTAAGTGACCAAGAATAGAAGGGCAGTAGGGGAAGCCATGGAATTTCGAAGGACTGCATCATCAAAAGGCTTTGGCCAAAAATGGAAGGCCAGTAAGGGAATTCTCAAAATTGTGAAGGACTTTTGAGACCCACACTATATGAGGTCATGAGTGGATTGAAAGATGTCAGAAAGAGCTGAATCAATAGATTCTCAATTAGTGAATGATGAAAGGAGATTTTACCCCTGTGGACTCCTTTTTTTGAGAAAGGGGCATTTGAAGTGTGATTTAATAAAAAATTGAAGCCTGGTAGTATAATTCCTAAAACTTTGAAGAATGGAACCTCTAGAGTGGAAATTATGAAATATTGGTCACCAGCTCATGAGTTTAGCAAGTGGTCAGTAAATCAAGACAAGAGCTAGAGATGACAGTTAGTCACCATGTTGTGGCGATCTAAGGCAGTCAGCGGTAACAGTTAAAGAAATAGAGAGTGACTCCCACATGGAAGATGAAAAGTTATGTTTCAAGCTTTCACTAGCTCTTAGATTGAAATAATGGTTTATTTTAAAGATGGAGAGTTAGTGAGAATTTTTTGCATCACAAAAGGTTTAAATGTGAAAGGTTATCTCTAATTCTTGAAGGTTAGTGCATATAAAATAAGATGCTCGAGAATTGGCGACAAGCAATTTTGGATAATGGTCGCTAGCTTGTAGAAGTTAAGAGTCTTAACATTTTCATTTGGAGAGCTAGCGATGGGTGGTCTTGGCCTTGGTAACCATCTCATGAGGTTTTAATAGTTTTAGTTAGAGAGAAAGAGATTCAAAATATTGATAGCTTGTCACTAGGTTGTGTGGTATTATAAGGAATACTCATTTGGGCTAAGGGCTAGCAACCAGGTGACACGTGTCTAGTTGATTTTGTAGTGACTTTTGAAACATAAAGAATAGGATTTGGACAAATAGGAAAGAGAGATGAATATTCATAGTAAAAATGAAGTGCTTGATTCAATTTTTAGAGCTCAGGTAGATTTTATAAAGATTTTTTGTAGAGGTTGGTGGGAAATCACAGATGCCAAGTAGATTAAATCAGTTAGTCAGTCTAAGGAATTGAATATTTTCAATTGGACATGGAAAAGAGAGGTTCACAGGTGGTAAATGTTCTTAAAGAGTTTGAAGGCCCAAAATCCTCAAGTGATCCGAAGCTTGTGTTAGGGATTTTTCTTGTATGAACCACAATGCTTGAAATGTCTATGTGAATCATGTACCTTCTACTCCTGATTCAGAGACAAGAAAAGACTAATTGCTAAGGACTGGATAAGGTCCTTCTTCATTTTTGAGCTCCACAAATACTCAGGCAGGTTTTACCTTTTAAGATGGTTGTTGACACAGTATTTACTGATGTGGACACTGATTAGCTATGTATCTTTATTGAAGCAACTTATGAAGTATCTTGCTGATGACCAAGCATAACCATAAACAAGATATTACCATACAAACCATAGTTATTAACATAATAATAACCATTGATACAAGGATTCTCATCCTTCTTCCTTTTCTTTATAGGAGGGATAACCTAGTTGATTCTCTCTTTAAGGAATCAATAACATGGACAGTGTCCTGCTGACAGAGGTCCTTTATAAGTTCAGCTTATATGTTCTTAGTAATAGAGTGTTTAAATTGATTTGGTTTTGATAACTTGGAATATCTGAGACACAGATAGATAATCAGAATGTTTTCTGAACCAGTGCCTATCCTTAGGGCTGCAGAGTCAATGATAAGCATAGAAATCACAAAAATAACATACACTGAACTGCCTTACAGCTCAAACAATTAGGATAGATTTCCTTACAAACTATCTTGTTACCTCCAGACCACTGTATCAAATCCTTAACAAAGTAGTA
>MU225156.1:802142-820204 GCA_018584345.1 Thuja plicata
TAAAATTGCACCGTATATCATTTATGTAATCCAGCTTGTCCATACATGAGAAATTACACAGCTTAGAAAGATAAACATGAACCAGAATATCTGAGTTCTGTTGTATATTATCTCTTCTTCACAAAAAAGTTCCAAAAGATCAAAGACCCCTAACTATTACAAGAATTATGATATATATAGGTTTTGAGACCACCTTGGAATCCCTAAGGATGCAACAAGCTTCAGATAGTCTCAAAACCCTAACCCTAAAGATGTAAGATAGACAAAAGAAAGAGAGAGAAGAAACGATGAAGTGACTGAGTCAAAAAGGTAAAATCAGATATCTTTTATTCTTCTCCTGACCTTGCGACTGCAATCTGATTTGTAGATGGTAGCTGGTGTAGTTATGTGAAGTCCTGGATGTTGTTCTCGCCTGCTCACCTAAATTTCTTTTTGAAATAACTATCCATCATGTCCATGAACAGTGCAACCCAAGCGTCACTTCACTCATCATCCAAAATATCCTCCTCTATCACAGGTTTCTTTTTCTTTTGCGTTGTCATGACTTCCCATGCTTTTACTTCATCATCTGTCAGCCAATTGAAGTCTTGGGTACTCTGTACCTGCACTTTTTGTCTGTCCCATCTTGCATCGGTGATGTTTTTGACATCAAGTAGGAACTTGTTGATGTCTGTCTCAACTTTGAATGCTTCATCTAAAATCAGATTAAATCCATTTATATCAACCTCAGTTCTTAAAAGAAAAGCCTCTTCACTAGGCATCTTGCTGTCAAACTCACCTCTCCAGGCATCAATTGTTTTCACCTAGTCATCTTCTCCTTTCAAGGCAGGAATAAACCTATTATAATCAACTGAAAAGAGACTCAACTTAGCCTCTATTTGGTTTAATTTTCCCTTGAAGAATGAGAGAGGAACATTTACCCTTTTGATCTCATCTTCTACCTCTGTTACAATTGGAGGGAAGTCTGCCCTTATATTCTGCAATGATGACAACTTTTCAAATAGACTAGCCCTGGCAGACCACTTTGTGAAGTAGGGGTTTAAAATCAGAAGATACCTTAGTACTTTAGCATGTAAAATAGGCAACTTGTTATAAGTGTTAATTACAACATCAGCCTTTTCTTTTAGGACCTCAATCCTATGTTGTAATATGCCTCTCAATGCTTTCAATGCTATAGCATTTCCCTTTTCTTCATCAAATTTCTGTTCTACAGCCCCTTCTGACCTAGGCCGATCTTCAATTTGCACAGGTGGAGGTTGTGCAGGCACATATACAACCTCAGGCTTTGCCTTCAGCTCTTCCAACAATTTGTTTATCAATTCCTTCCATTGGTACAATTCAATATGGCACATGTCTCTGTCTTTAGACAGTGCACTTGTTTGTTCTAACAGAGCTGCAAACCTTTCAGACAATTGCTTTGTCTTTTCCTCATTTAATTGAGCCCAGTGTGTCATAATTTGAGAGATTTCTAAGTCTCCTATGTTTTGTACTGACCACACCATTTGGTTCCCCACCATATTCTCTTGAATGTTTACTAATTGGGGCTTTTGCTCTTTGGGGCTCAGGTTCCATACTGCAAAGGCTTGTGACTTTGGGTCATACCCAAATCCCTTAATCATTTCTCCAATTTGAACCTCATTGACCATCTGAAGATCAGGCTGCTTACTGATTTGATCAATGACAAATGCAGATGCCAAATCCTAGCCTTCAGCTAACAAGATACCACTTCCCAATACCAACTTCCTGGCATCCTCAGGAGAAATGTCTTCAATTTCAGGATCATATGTTTGCAGGGCCACAAGAGCATCATTAGTAATTGTCTCCTTCCAATCCACAAGTAATTGGGATTTAAACTACTTTTCCTTGTGCCATCTAAGGAAATCCTTAAATTCCTCAGTCTTAACAAAATTGTCATCATCTAGGAACTTCTGTTGGTTAAGCATTCTTTCATCCACACATGTCCTTAGTGGAAGATCAACTTTATCTTCTGGATCAGGAATTTACTTCTTGCCTTTTCTTATTGCTTTCCTTAGGTTATGATCATATAACCTGGTACCTGGTATCAAGGCCTTAACCTTGTCCTTTTTCTTGCTCTGTCCTTCTGCTGAAGGTTGGCCTAATTCAAGTTTCTACCTCTTTGCAGCAGGCTCTTCCAAATCATCAGGTTGTGTTGCAACAGTTATATCTATAACATGTTGTTCTATTCCCTGCAACTGTGGGACTTCAGCCACTTGTTGTTCTTGGGCATGTTGAGGTGGAGGAGACAAATAAGGTCTTGCATAGTCACTATCATCTCCACTTTCATATTCTGACTCTGAATGCTCAGGAGATTGAGCACCTTTGTTAGCAAGGACTGTATCCAATTGATCTAATAACACATAGTAGTTGTCAATCATGGCTTTGATCCTATCAAAGTATGTGAGGTCAGGAAAAAACCCCCAAAGGATAAGCCATTCCTCTTTATTTGTGTCTGCAACTTGAGCAGCTCTTGTATTCTCAATCTTCTCATATGGATGTCATCTTCATCCAAATTATTTCTTGTAGAATCCTCCTCTATGCACTCACAATGCACATTTGTATTTGGGATAGTAGGAGTGTACAATCTTCTGACCTCTGCCATGAAGCCCTCTGGTTCAATATACCTATAAGGGGCTGCCCCCATTCTGAACTTCTCTAGCCATTGACCCACTTCATCTATGGCATTCTTACCTATTGTAAAATTTGCAATACTGAATTTCCTAGCGGTTATATTCCCCTTCTTATGAGGTGCAAAGTGCTCATTGTCAGTTAAAATCAGCTGCCAGATGAATTCCATGGCAACAACTCTCATTGGCACATAATAGGGCAAAATATGGGGTGGGTGAATACACCCAAACAATCTGATTATGGTGAAATTCTCCTCTAAATAGAAGTCACCCCAGTTATGATTTCCAGGCCAGTTTTCTAGATACTCACAAGGCCTAAGCAATTGCATGACCTTTAAAGGAATTCTGGTTCTTTTTATTCCCAAACTCTTAATAATTGGATACACAATCCAATTCTCGAAGGCACAGAAGTCACAATTTCTGGAAGTATAGTTCCAAACCCTAACCCAGAACTGGATAGGATTTGGCTGTGCTTGAAAGAATCTCTGAGGAGCTAAATTATTAGGGTCCATGATTGCAAAGTTGAAGTACAAGAGAAGGTGCATCAAGACTGAATAATGCAAAAACTTTGGCTCCTTCTCCTTAGGGTTTTTTAATTTCTTCTGAGTTGCAATAAAACCCTCATGCATCTCATCAATTATATGCTGGATATAATCATAACTGGTGCTTGAATGCACCTCTTGTAAATCCAAGACCATCATCAGGATACCATGGCCTATTCTCTCTGCATCTCCATCTATTCCTAGTACTCTGCAAAGAGCATAGGCATTGTACTTGATATAAAAATGCAGGTCCTTATAATAATAAGGATAGGGTTCAGCTTTGGGACCTACATAATCTCTTAATTCTCTTGGCATGTGCTTCTTCAACAAGCTTCTTGCCACACCAGCCTTGGTACTATATMTTTTTTCTTGCTTCTTCATGTCAATTTTGGTAGACATGGTACTKAATAGACCAAAAGCTTGCATAAAAGAATTCCTATTYAGTATTAATAAGGCAGTACCATCTTCTCTTTTGATGGTCTTAGTAAKGGCATCATAATGGTTCRCCAGGTCCAGAAATAGGTCAACATCAAGGAACACATCAGGCACTAATAACCTACCCAAACCAKATATCCAAGGRTTTGAAACAGGGATAGGTTTATCAGAATTGTTATAAAAATATGAAAAAAGAGAGAAACCTGTTGTGCCCGGGGTTGAAGCATCTCTGATGTCCCTGAAATCATCTTTGAAGACACCAGCATCAATCTTTCTATTTTGTGTTGAACCTGGCAGAAGCTGTAAAAATTCATCTGAGAAGCTAGGTTTTCCTTTTTGCTCCTCTCCACTGCCTCCACTTGTAGAAGCCATGCTCACAGCTCTACTCATCTCTACAAACACTTTGACTCACTATCTAGAATGATATTGAAACAAATCTAAATTCCAATATCAACTGTCTATTCTAAATGCAATTCTCTGTAACTTTAGAAATTTCTTATCACTTGAAAACACTGCAACTGCTCAGAATATCTCTTTTTCGCTGAATATAACAACTTGGCTCTGAAATCTAAAAATACGGTGAAAAAGAATGAATGCACGATCCTCTGTTTATAGCCATTTTGATTCAGAGTACATGGCTCATGATTCATAAATGTCAGTTCTGCCATTAATTTACCATGCTGTGAGCGTTCAAAAACCTAGCCGTAGTTGCACGAAGTTGACAGAAAATTGAATTTGAAATTATGAATATTTGGCGCAATCATCAAATGTTTACAACAGCTGACATGGCATCTTCTGATTTGTCCTCTATCATACATCTCAGCTACCTTTTGAGCACGGTAATCAAAATTCATGTATCTGATTGGCCGCCGGGTAATTCATTCTGTCATGTCAACTACTTGGCGCCGCACTTTAGATCTTGTTATTTGGCGACCTCGCGACCATGTTAAGTCTCTTTGTCGTGAGGACCTTTTCTTAACCCTGGTTTAATCTCCAGATTAGGCGACAATGAACTTTCTTTATCTTTGGCTGACCCAAGTCCATCAGGCGATAAGGGGACTATAGTGAAATCAAAGTCGCATGGGGTTAACACTAACTCATCAATCATCTCCAGACTAAGCGACAAGCCATTGCATTTAACTTTTCATGATTTATTTCTTTGGTCGCCTAGTCAGGAGATCCTTTATCTTTACCTTTAAATCAAAGAACGTGCTCATTTTCTGTTCACAGCGACCTTGCGACATACCCTAATCACCAAGTCGGGAGGAATTTTTTCCTGAGGCACTTTCTTCTCCAGATAACGCGACCACCGTCAGATCTCTTCACTTCTTCATCGAACGGCTGTCGCGTAATCGCCTTAGATTTTCACATACCTTTAACTTATCTAGAGACCTTGCGACTGAAGGTAAACATACCTTAGTCTCATTATCGCTTGATCCACTTCCTTCTTCAAGCGATCACCTGACAACCATTCATCTTATGACAGATGTCATCTGTTCTTTTGTCCGTTTTAATATATACTAAAGTGCTGAGTCATTATTCCTGTTCTGGCGACATCCCGACTGAGGGAAGTCATTAACATCAAACAGTTAGTCATGGAATCGGTACTGTTATCCCTTAACTGTCATTTCATCACAAGACCACGCGACTGAAGAAATACTTAACTGCTTGCCATGACCTGATCTAGCGACCATGCAACATGAAGTGAATCACGAAGTCTGATGACATTTCTTTGACCTTTTGACTTCTCATGCGATCACCTGACTGAGCAGTGGGTCCCAATGATTATAAAGCTTATATCACAAAGTTCAAGCGATTACCTGACTAAAAGGATATCACTAAGTCTTGAGACATTGAAGGAATATTCGGTTTTATAACGAGACTACGCGACACAAGACAAAAGCGAAGTCGGGAGAGGATTTAGCATATTCTTTCTGGGTAACGCGATCAGGCGACCCAACTTAAAACACATGTCTTGAGTGATTTTTAAAAAGTAACGATGAAATATAAAGACATGGCCTAGGGTTTTAAAATGCATCATTTTACTTGGATACTAGGGTTTTTCAGGGTTTATGCAATTTTGACAAGGTTTAAGTATGAAGACCTGAAAATTTTCAGAAGGCAGGACAAAGAACAAGTGAAAGCAGAAAAAACAGGAAATACAACCAACAGCTTGTTGCATTCCTTAGTCTATAAAAGGATTTACAAGATCACTTAGGAAGGGCTAAGAAATTTGGTCTTAAATTCAATAGAGTTATTTCAACCTCATTCAAGTTTAACAAATGTAATGAATCTTGTATAAAAATATACAAAGAAATTAGATGTTTTAGTAATGGAGTTTTAATCTTGTTGAGTATTATTTTAGTGAGAAAATCAATGTATGAAGATAATGATTCCAAAGTTAATGAAATACATTTTAGATTTGGTGCTCTCCTTTGTGTTGGTTTTATGAGTTGTGAATTTAGAAATTCAATGATCTTATTCATTTCACTGCATATTGTTTAAATGTGTATTTTTTAATTCTAAGCTTTGATCAACTTGTTGGTGCTACTTCATTTTTGAACTGTGCCTTGTAAGTTTCTTGAGGTCCCCTATCATCTATCTTGTTAAAAATTTTGAAATCATGGTTAAGAAATTGTTCTCATGACCAATGCAATTTATGTTCTAACCCTTGACCTAGTTGAAAAGGATGAAAAAACCCTTGTTTCATGTATTCTGATATAATTTTGGTTTTAAAAGTCTGAGTGTTGAAATTTTTTCTATTTTCATGTTACTTTTTCACTTAAGTCTTGTCGAGTGGGTTCATTTTTAAGTGGTCATGTTATTAAGTTGGAATTGTTCTAACCCCGCGATCATATTCATTTTCCTAAATTCTTAAGTTCGCTTATGTTGTAAAACCTATTAAGTGTCATGTTGTTTTGCTTAAACTAACGGCTGTCGCTTTCCCTCATAACAAAGATGCACACAAAATAACTATCAAGGGAACGCGTTGTAGAGCCACGTGGAATATGGTGGGCTAGAGTGTTGTCATAAAGGTCAAGATAAAAGGAGGACAAGTTAGATTTAATCTAATGGCTAGCATAAAGCCTTATGGTGAAGATACGGTTGAATTACTCTTCAAGGGAAAATGACAACTTGACACATTTCCTATGTAGGAAAGACTTGTATAAGCTGTTAGATGTAATGAAATACGTCAGAATCAACGGTCATAATTCAAAGATACCTGTTCAATGTTTCTAAACCATTAACCATGAAGAGTTTAAAGTGGACTGAATTAATGGTGAACATGTGTGCTTTGAAGTAAAATTTATTTCTCACCAGTGATAAGATTGTTATTTAATTAGCGTTTCTTTATTTTCTCGACACAATTGTTGAGTTACGAAGCAAAAATGAAAGTTGTAGTGGTAAAATTCAGAGCTATTTGCAGAACGGGCAATTTTCTGGTGTGTTTTTAGTTTGTCTCTTAAATTCTAAAGAGTTACTAGGGTTCAAATTTTGTCCATCTTGTCATATTGCTAAATTGTTAAGACTGTATAGCTTCAAAATTTTTGTTAAAAAAGGGAGAAATGCCACCTAGGAGAGAGTTCTCAGGCAAGGAAAATTATCAAGACAGAAATGTCTGTGATGATATTTTACAACAATTTCTTGAGTCAACCAACAACCCAACTCAAGAAAAAGAGATGATTCCCAAGAACCCACAATTCAAGCTTGGTGATGGTTTGTATGATCTAGGGCAATGGACCAGGGATGCAGATATAGGAATGGCAGGTCTAGAACTGTTTAGGATGCTTTTCAGTCAAAGACACGCTTGTGTCCCAAATAGTAATGTGTGGCAATTTGATGTAGGTAAATTGGTCGTGCCTAGGGTTTTTAGAGATATAGATTTATTAATGAGATTGGCTAATAAATATGATAAAATAGCCAGGGTAATCAGGGACAAAAATGGATACATTATAGTCAACATAACTGTAGATGAAATTAAAAATGTCTTTAAATTGAATGATGAAAATATCCCTATGGATATTATTGATTTCAAAGAATTCATAGTGATTTACCAAGCTCAAAGGGATTATTTTAGAAATGGGCCCTTGATAGATTGTTTTAATAAAATTGGATATTTGGTTGTGGTAGGTAAAAATACCAAGAAGCCATTCAAGTTAGACTACTTTGCTCCAAAGGCCATAGGAGTTTATAGGGCATTGTGTCAAATTTTGGGTGATGATCAAGAAAAGGAGATGCCCATCCACTATATGTACATGGTAGTACATATTTTACACCCTCATCTAGTAGTGACCTTTGATTTTGCTCATTATGTGGCAGACTTGATACATGAAGGCTTGATAAGAATCCAAGCCAAAAAGGTCACTAAACCTTTCACTTGGTATTATTTTCTAATGTACATGTTGTTATTTAAGGGGGCATGATTTTTTGAAAAGGAGATGGAGTTGGTCAAGATCAAAGATGGTGAACAAATGCCAGTGCAACTGTGGAATTCAGATATGACTTGGGACAATCAAGAGGCAAGTTACATTACTTTTGATAGATGCTTTGCTGCCAAAATTAGGAATCTTTTGTTGGATGATGATCCTAGGATACATGTATCACTGTTAGAATTATTCAAACCTAAGGATTATAATCAAAAGTTGAAAATAGTACATAATTGGGGAGATGTCATCTTGTATCTAGTTTCCACAGTTTTTAGGGTATATGGTTTCAGGGAAATCCCTTATGTATTGCCTTACAGAGTACCTATGAAATTAGGATTGGCTAAGATAATTAGACAAATTGGAGGCTTGCAAGATGAGGCATTAACTGGAAAAGGGAGAGGAACTATTTTTCCTACTGTTATAATAGCCCATCAATTTGTCATTACAAAGGGAGGATGATCACACATGCACAAATTTATGGCCCCTTACCATTTAACCACAAATTTATCTAGGTGTGTTGATCCTGAGGCTTTTATTATAGGTATGTTCAGAGAGAAGACAAAGTGCCTGGTATTGAACCATCAATTCAACTTTCTTGAAGATATTAGCAGAAATGAATTTGACATAATGGAACAAGCCATTAGGAAAGAAAAATGGCTTGCATACAACAAGAGCCTAGACTTTGTAAATCACTTTGACAAATTGTATGACCCATTGAAGGTATTCCAACCTTGGGCTAAGAAAATATATTCTCTGATGCAAATATTTGAAGGTATCATGTAAGCATTGAATAAAAAAAGGGAAAATATCATACAAATTGAGCCAGAAAGGGAAAAAACTATGATGAGCATAATAGCTCCAGTCAATAATGTTCCTTCTAGGAAACATGTGGTATATCAGAGAAAATGTTATAAGGCTGTATTTCCCCAAACATAAAATATTTTGGAGCCAAAAAGAAAAGGGCCAGTGGATCCCAGTACTCAATCACAGCCTTCTCCCAATAAGCAAAATGTAGAAGGAGAACAACAAGAGTGATAGGCAGATGTGTACCCTCCTTCATAGTCCCCATTGTACATTGATGAGCAATCTATAACAGAGAAACTAGTGCATATGGGGAATGCCAGGAAAATAGTTGTCACTGCTCAAGAGCTACAAGAAGGTATGCCTAAAATCCCTAAAAATGCAACTTTAGACCTAACTATAGTGGAGTATGCTGGAAAGGAATTGGATCCTTTGACATTACAAGCCAGCAATCAATTTCTCTCTGATGATAAGTTTGTTAAGACTCAAGCATTCCTACAGTTTTTATGGAGAACTCATATAGATGAGTTTAAGAGAAAACACCAACAGAAGCAATCTGAGCAACCTGAGAGGAGCTATGAAGAGATTGAAAATGAGATCAAATTAGAGATAATATCTAGATTTGAAAAGATGACTCCTGGGGAAGGAAGAGCACTGGTTCAAAGGGAAAGAGTACTACTACTCGTAGAGTGGGATCTTGCAGATGCTATGGTTTTTGATTCAGTGAGGAAAAAGACCAAGACTTTCTATGCTATTGAGTTGGAAGCTAAACAAGCTTCCAAAGGAGTAAAATTTAGTGAGGATCATGCAGCCCTTATCATGTGGCACCTAAGGAAAAGAGATGCCAAGAGGAACAATAAAGATGATCAAGCTGAAATGGTGGGTAGCCTTATTGTAAGTAGGGTCTCAGATACATCAGTAACATAGGTAGCTACCACCACTCTTGAGGTTGCAAAGTTTAATTTAGAGATGGAAAAAACAAGAGATGAGGAGATCTTGATCCTGACTAAAAATTTTGAGAAGACATTGAAGGCATACAATGAGGAGGAATTGAAGTCCATTGAAAATGAAAAGGTGATTGCCACCTTGCAGGGTAAGCAAAAGGCCAAAGTTACCCCTCCAATAATGCTAACATAGGATCCTCATCGACCTTCTTCTTCTAGTCCATTTGTGACTTATCCCCCATCCCCTACACCAACGAGTCCCACTACTCAAGCATTCATTGATGCTAAGCAAGCCGAGTTAGAGGCTGTAAAGAGCAAGTTGATTGCAGAGGGAACTAGGTTGGAGAAAGAAAGTGAAAAGGACCTTGAAGAATCCCCTGTGTATAAAGAGGTAGAGGATCTGATAAAGAAAAAACATGCTGATAAGATATATTCCAACCTTAAGCAGTGTGCATTTGAAATTGATTTATCTAATCTTTATCTAATGGGAAAAAGTATTGCCAGTATAATGGATAAGAATGATAAAGATAAAGAAAGTTGGGGATCAATAGTTGACAATTGGAAATTGAAAAAAGATGATGTGAAGACATTCTATTCCATGTCTAAGGAATTGAAAAATGTTGATATTTCCTTGACTAATACTCACAAGTGCCTCAAGCTAATGACAAACATACAAACCAATAGGATTATGGTCATTCAAAAGGTAGAGACTCTAAGAAGGGAGTTTTCTAAAGATAAATATGATTTTTTCCCTAACATGTTCAAAAAGAGTTGGGACATAAAAAATGAAGCCTTGTGGTTGAGGCAGTTAAATGAGGCACTAACAAACAGGACAAACAATATTATTATATTGAACAACACAGGTTGGTTTGTCAAGTATATTGAGGTTATCACAAATGCCCGAGCATTTTTTGAGTCTTGGGAAGCAAAATTTGAGAAGGCTTATGTTGGTTGGGGGGAATTCAATACTCAAAAGGAGGATGTTATCAGTTTCAAATGGCCAAGTGATGAGGTGTTCACCTCTTGGAGAAGCCAGTATCAAGTAGTTGATCTAGCAACAGAAACTGGTAATGTATGAATGACAACAAGTCCCAGCGGTTGCATAACAATTAGAAAAGATGAGTGTAGAGTGCCACATCAGAAAAGACACCAGACCCCAGATGATGAAGGCCTAACATTTTGGAGCAGTTACAAGTGTTCAAGTGGTCCAAGGACAAAGTATCAAAAGTGTCTCATGCAAAGAGTGGTTTTTTCTTTCTGCCTGCCTTTTTGTCCTATCTGAGGGGTATAAATTTTGTCTTATAGCTTAGTCATATGAAGCTTGTTGCATCTTTAATTCATGAAATATTCCAAGATGAATAAGGCTTCCTTTAAGTAGCAAGTTGTAATATTGTAAGGAGGATGGTAAAAATAAAAACTGCAAAGCAGACTCCTGAATTGTGTTTGAGCTTTGGTTTTGAGTCTTTGAATGTACTGATGTCATGTTTATATTTATAAAATACAATGGAATCTCCAGTTTACACCAATGATGTCTTTTTGTATTTGCTCTTAATTCTTGTATGTTCAATTTGTAAGGCAATTTGAGTATACTGGTTATAAGATAGCTATGTCATTGTTTGTGAGTTACTTTCAAGGAGAGTTTAAATCTTACAGGTGATTGCAGAGGGTTAGGGCTTATGCAGGAATTTGATATAGGGGTGTGAGGATGAGAGCATAGTATGCAAGGCATTCCATCTGAGGTTTTTTTAATATTTCAATTAATTATCCCTGATACATGTGTGTTTATTTTGACTCTATGACCCATGATTAGGCACTGGCCAAAACGCTGACAAGTGGGTTTTATCATCAATCCAATATTAATCAATCTTTATGTTTTGGTGATCTCAAATACATGTTTAGTTAATTGTATTAAATAAAATTCACTTTAGTAATTCCTTGAAGAGTGAATCAATAGGTTAGCCTTCCTAGTTCTGAGAACTAAAAAAGAAGAAGGATTTTAAATCCTTGATCCACTATAAGATTCTCTATGAATCAGTGAGTCTAAAGATAGGTGCACCCGCCTGAGTTTGTGGAGCTCAAAGTGAAGAAGGATAAAATCCTTGTTAATTAGCCTTGTTCATGTATGAATATGAGTTGGGAATAGAGGGCCAGACATTTATTGCTGTTTGAATTGATTCCTACAATAAAAAGAGCTAACACAACCTGGATCAATTAAAATGCTGAAAATTAATTCACGAGTTCATAAGGTTGGCATAAAAATCATTATAAGAAGTCTAAGTTTAGATTGCATAAATTGATATTATTATAATGCAATAATAATCTAAGTCTTGAATCAGTCGTGATTTTATGTCATTCATACAAGGTGTGTAAGCGGAGAGTATTTCCCAATGGATAAGGTGTTGATCTAAGTATGCTATAAATTATTATCTTGTTGGTTCAGGGTGTCTGGTTATTTCATCTTTGATAGAGAATCCTTTTATTTTTTGTTTATTTGAACTATGTGTATCTCATGCTCCATAAAAATTGAGAATCAATAATTAATAAGCTCTTACTTAGTATTTTCTTTTTAATGTTGATCCATATTATGAGATAATTTATTTATTAAGTTCAGGGGTGTTTAAAGATGGTAGTATTATAGTAAATTTAGGTTTACTTGCCTTGGTATTGAAGAGCCTAAAGTGTAGGGGGAGTTTCTAATCCCTGGTATTTTGTCCAGTCATTCATAGAGGTTTGATTATTGTAGTTAGCAGCTCTTTAGAATTTTAATTGAGTGTATTGGTAGCTTTTGAAGCATAAAACCTATTTGGGAACTAGCAAAATGTTGCTCTGATTGGGGATGTATGCCTCTTGTAGGCATATCAAGATCTCAAAATCTCATGGTGAAGTTGACCAACCCTAAAAAAAAAAGAGCACAAAACCTAAACCTAAAACACACATGCAAAAATATTGACATATATACAACCTATCTACTGTCTAGGGATATATTCCATTATTCCAAGAGAAATAGTGTTTCAGAAATTGCCCATTATCTAGAAATTCCATAGTATGTTTAGACATATTTTTAAAAAAATATGAGTCTTGACTCCATTTGTTGTCAATAATATATGCACCTAACTAGATAGGGTCAAATTTTCCATGTTTTACCTTTTCTTCCAATCTGGCATTCCACATGAGGATAGTATCATCTACTTCAATTTTTTTGATAGTGGTCTTTCTATCATATAAATCTTTAATTTGCAATTGTAATTGTGTATTTCTTATATGTGCTTCTCTTCTTGTTTCATCTAGTTACATCAGATAATTTATTATTATCCTCATTTAATCATCTAAGTCATCATCATAATCCTACAGAAACTTCTACATTTGCATCAAGTTATTATGTGGCAATCTATCCTGAATGTCATATACAAGGTCAAAAGGTGCACATCCAATTGCCTTTTTTACTATTACCCTATCAGCCCATAATGCAAATCTTATCTTGGAATCCCAAGCCTTATTATTTTCTTCCAAGACTCTCTTAATGATTTTAATCAAGATTTTATTGCTTGGTTTAGCTTGGACATTTCCGTATGGGTGGTATGGAGAAGAGTAATATATCCGAATCCTATAATTATGACAAAATGCATCAAATTTATTAGACTTGAAAAAATTGTTTTCTCAAGGAATCCAAACCTTTTAACTTGTGTTAATGAATATAAATTATATTATAAAATGTCTTGAAATAGTCTATGAAGGTTGAGAATGATTCGGGAAACAGAGCAGCAAGTGCGAGCACTGGCAAACACATAGGAAACCGATCCGCTGACCATGGAAGTGAATGTCGAGGCATGCAAGCAGGTTTCTTTTGACAACGTAGGTGTAACTTCTCCTAAAACCAATGTCTTGAAACACTCTATTGAGGAATCCTCACACCAAGGTGTGGTTAGGGTTAAGTGGGGTGATATTTCATTTGATGAGGATGATTTGGCGAGATAGAAAATTCAGGGCATATTCCTTAATGAGTTCTTCAGAATGGTAAGTGGAGGGATTGTGTTATTATCAAACAACCTACTTCAATGTATTTATGTTGCTTCCAACATCTAGCTTCTTCCCTTTCTCACCGCTTGACAAAGATACCTAAGGCTTGAATTTTTAAAGGCATTCTGGGTCCGCCGCCTTTTAATCAGCAGTATCATCACAAGGCCTTTTTTAGGTGTCATCCCAAATTTTGAAAGCCTATTTCTCCTCTCCCACCCTTTGATATATGTGATGGTACCCATCTAGAATCACCTATTAGCTCTCAAAACCCTCTTCTTCATAGAAACCCTAAAATTTATGATCCTCCTTCCTCTGTTCCATATTATGTTTCTTGGTCAAACTCTATGTTGATTTGTAATCCTTCTTTCTTATCTTTTCCTAACAATGTCTCCATTTCTCATTCTCCTCTAGCTCACTTCAAACCAAAGACTAAAACCCCTGAGCATTCTCCTATTCTTTCTAAGTATCCCTCACAGGTTTATGGTATGGATCTTGATGTATGCCACTCTTTTGATGAAGCATGCTCGCGACCTCCTCCACAACCTTGGGTAACTCTGTCTTCTCATATGATTCAACCCATGGTGGATTATTTGCAATCTTCAAATATTATTGGTAAGTTACAATCTTCTCTTCCTTTTTAGTCCTTCCTCTCTTGGGCTAAATGCTCTTGGCCGAGTCTTAAAGAGCTATTTTTATATGATAAAGGGTCACTATTTTTCGTAGCGATTTTTAATTCGCCACAGGCTAGGGATGAAGTTCATAAATTTAAAGGTTGGTTTTTTTGAGGTATCAACATTTTTAATTTTGGCTAGGTTCCACATTTTGATTTCACTTCTTCCCCTCCCTTGTTTATGCCCTACTAGGTTTCTTTTCCTCATCTTCCTTTGGAATACAGAGATCCCCTGCTGGTGGAGATTTTAGCTAACAAATTGGGTACTTTTATAAAACATGAATTTTTCTCCTTTCATTCAACCTCATCTTCCTATTAGGGTTTTTCTAATCTTTATCAATCCAAAGCAATTCCTTCTGAAATTTTAATTTGTTCTAAATATAGGACTTGGACTCGGCCAATTATTATCCAGAACCCCCCTTATCGATGCATTGGATTCTTCATTAGGGCACATGTCCTATCACTGTCAAGGTTTGTTTGAGGAATCAAGTAAGATATGCTCTAATTTATCTTCTAACTTCTACAATTTCTCTTTCTTCCAGCCTAGATCCTCCTCTTCCCAGTGCTCACTTCTATTGTCTTATTATTATTCACTTCCTTCTGCTTTCAACTTTGGTCTTGTTGCTCCATCCCAAGTTGTCAAAAATTTTACTTCCTCCTCTCTATTTTTAGGTAATAGGCCCAATCTGCATGTGGTATTTTCTCTGCCTACTTTTTCACAGACTGTGCCTACTTCTTCTTGGTTGGACTTTGGCTATATTATTTTCCCTTATTCGTTGATCTCTTCACTCTTTTCTTCTAGCCTTCCCTTACTAACTTGTGGGCCTCCTTCCAATAATATTAATTCTTGAGTAAATTTTTTCACTAATATTCTCCCATCTCCAATGATTTCTTTGCTGGTTTCTTCTCACCCTCCTGTTATGACTTTTCCCATTCCTTCCCTTGTTTGGTTTGATCATCCTTTACTTTTGCCCCATCAACCTGCATCCTTGAAAATTTATGATTGCATTCTTTTGAACCTTATCTTCAACAACCAACCTTTCATTCTGATCCATTGATCCCAATACCGTTCTTCGCCTTCTGAGCATGAACTTCAATTAATGTGTAATAATATCTTAATTTCGGTGACTTCTCAAATTTATGAGGAAGTTGTTGTTGAGGTTGCGGTAGAATGTCATTCTTCTCCTCTTGTGTTAGATATGACTAACGATAACTTTTCCTTAGCCCATTATGTGAAGAAATTTCATTTTTTCTAAAAAAATATCAGTTGGTCAAACCCCTAGCTCCCTCTCACCTTTGAAACATGATCATGAGATTGAAACACCTAAGAAGAGAGGTAGAAAGCCATATCGGCTAAAACAAAAGATGAAATATAATATGGT
The DNA here is from genome assembly GCA_018584345.1 of Thuja plicata. Lineage (NCBI taxonomy): Eukaryota > Viridiplantae > Streptophyta > Pinopsida > Cupressales > Cupressaceae > Thuja > Thuja plicata. The sequence continues at coordinate 818,006 of MU225156.1, forward strand.
CTTTAGTCCACAATTCTTGATAAATTTTCCCCTATTATTAGAACAAGGAGGAGCGAGGTTCATTCCCCCACTCCTTTATGAATATCGTGTCATGGAATGTCAGGGGCTTGAATGTCCCTGGAAAAAGGAGTAGCGTCAAAAATTTTGTTGATTCCTCTCAAGAAGATATTTTCCTTATACAAGAAGCTAAGTTATCTCAAGCTTCATTTGATAAGACCCTTGCTAAGTGGTCTCACTGGGATTCCTCTCTTGTTCCCTCTTTTGGTGCCTTTAGGGGTTTAATTACCTTATGAAAACTAAAGTCTGTTAAGGGCCAACTTTTGGTATTAGATCCCAATTGGCAGTTGCTGAGTTTTTCATGGTTCTATTTCAAGTTTTTTCTGATGAATGTTTACAGTCCCTCTTCCCTTCAGGATAAACTTAATCTTTGGGATTCCTTAACTGACTGTATCAATCAATTTAAAGATATTCCAATTATTTTGGGTGGTGACTTCAATGCCATTATGTCAATTTTTGAAAAGAGTGGTGGAAATCCTACTTCTCCACGTATTCTTGATGAATTCAATTTTTCTATTTAAAATAATTATGTCTGTGATATTCTCTTGTTCCATGGATCCTTTACTTTGAAAAACCATAGATTATCTACCCCAATTTCTATTAGATTAGATAAGTTTCTTACCTCATACAATTTTAAAATCCTTAACTTTACCTTATCTTCTCAGATTCTTACTTCTTCAATATCATATCATTTCCCTATTTCTCTTTGCCTCAAAAAATCAACTGAAACCCATAAACATAAATATTCCTTTAAATTTGAGAATATGTGGTTCACACATCCCCATTTTTCTTCTTCATTAGTGGTGGGTGTCTGCACAATTTAATAAAGGGAATCAAATGTTTCAATTCAATAAAAATTTGAATTTTGTTAAAAGTAAGATTATGATCTAGAATAAAGAAGTTTTTAAGAATGTCTTTGAGGAAAAAAATATGGAAGAAGGTGAGCTTAGTGACATTTCAGAATACATTTTCAAATTCAGGTTGGATTCAGCCTCTGCTGTTAAACAAAAAGATTTCTAGGCTTATTAGGAAATCCTCTGTACTAGAGCAGAAATGTATTGGCAACAAAAATATTGTGAACTTTGGTTGAAAGAGGGAGACAAGAACACAAATTTATTTCATGCCTCTATGAAAATTAAGAAAGCTTCCTGTTGGTGATATTTCTTATTTGGTGGTTCTCCCGGTTCCTTGTCCTTTTTTCTGGTTCTGGCCTATCCATTTCAGTCCCTTCTTGTTCAGTCTGGCTTCAACTGTGCAAATTTTCAGGTTTTTATACCTATACATTGCCAAAATTGTCAAAACCCTGGAAAACCCTAGCAACCAAGTGTTAAACGATATATCTTGAAACCCTAGGCCATGTCTTCTATTTCATCATTACCTTTTTCAAGTCACTAAAGACATGTGCTTTAAGTCAGGTCGCTTAATCGCTTTACCAAAATCAAATATGCTAAATCATTCCCCGACTTTGCTTTTGCCCTCAGTCGCGTAGTCTTGATAAGAAATGGAATATTCTCTCAGTGTATCGAGACTTAGCGATTTCCTTGTAGTTGGGTTGTCGCTTGAAATCATGTTATAAGCTTTTAAAATGAATGGGACCCGCCTCAGTCGGGTGATCGTGAGAAGAATTGGCGAGTCAAAGAAATGTCTTCCGACTTTGTGATTCACTTCATGTCGCATGGTCGCTGGATCATCTCGGTCAAACAGTTAAGGCTCTTTCTTTAGTCGCGTGGTCTCGTGATAATTGGCGGTTAAGGGATAACAGTCACGACTCAGTGACTAATAGTTTCATGCTAAGAGATTTCCCTCAGTCGGGATGTCGCCAGTTCAGGGTGGTGATTCAGATTTCAAGTATGCATAAAGTGGACGAAAGAACAGATGACACTTGTCATAGAGCTAATGGTTGTCGCCTGATCGCTTGATAGAGGAGATGGATCACGCGATAACATGACTAGGGTATTTTTTCCCTCAGTCGTGAAGTCTCTTGATATTTTAAAGGGTATGTGAAATTCTAAGGCGATTATGCGACGACCGTTCGATGAAGGAGTAAAAGGATCTGACGGTGGTCGCGAAGTCTGATGATAAAAGTGCCCTAGGTAAAAAGTGCTTCCGACTAAGCGATTAGGGTATGTCGCGAGGTCGCTG
>MU225156.1:840880-881332 GCA_018584345.1 Thuja plicata
TGAGAGATAATTTCAATTAAATTAATCAATTAACCATGCAACTAAATATTTAATTAAGCATAAAGGCTCATTTACTCTAATATTCAATTAATTATTCAATTAAATATTAATGTTCAATAATTGCACTATAATTAAACTTTCAATTAAACATAGGTATTTAATTTAATTTTTAATTAATTAAATAGCCTATATTTAATAATTAATTGCAATAATATTCAATTAAATAAATAATATGAAATAACACTCAAATAATCATATCAAGCACCTGAAACTGAAAACAAGAAAAATCAAACATGATCAAGGACAGGGATACACGAATTCCTATCAACTATACGAATTTGGTCACGGTAGTCAAAACAGATACTTGTGCACTAACTAGGACAATTAGGTTTAGGATAGGATTTGGACCTGAAAACTATCTCCCCTCTCTTACCATTGAGATTAATGTTATAGGGAACGCTCACTCCTGCCAATTCAAGGAAGACGTAGCCCGGTACCTACAAACCTGTCATCACCAAGATGAACATACATACAAATATCATATGGCAAACAATGGTCAAGACTAGGTTATCGTGTAGATCTCGCTGAAGCAAGTAACTACGACTCTATCCCATACCATACCAAGCACATCAAACAGTAATGATAACATACAATGATCCATGTGCATATAAATCCAAGGTCAGTATTGTCAGAAACCATAATCAAAATGAAATCCTAACATATACATAAGCATCATTAAATAACCTTAAATCACATATACACAAATGATACAACATGATAATAATGGCTCAATAACATACTAAAAAGTAACGCATGAATATCCTTAAAATCATCTAAAAGAACTAACACATACATACTATGGTCTAGAAGAGATCCAAAACTAACACAGGCAGACAGACAAAGGGGTAGGTATTACATCCTCCTCCCCTAAAACTAGGCTTACTCCTCGAATCCAATAACTAAACTAGTAAAGGAATTAGAAGGATTCACACCATAGTGCTAAACCCCCTATTAATAAGGATCAAACAAGAAGATTCACCCACTTCATGAACACCAAAAGAATATACTGACACAACAATCACTCATTTACATTCAATAAGAACTAATGCAAATTAGCTTAACTATCTTATTTTAAGATATGCATAACGAATCACAAAGAGTAATATAACTCAAATTCAAGCATAAACAAAACATCTACTTAATCATTTATTCATCACCTGACATCTTCTAATTAATTCTATATCTTTAATCCTTTCAAAAACATAAAATACATACATACTAAAGCTTAACATGAAAGACACAACCATGATCATATCGAATAGAATTTTGAACATCTCATGCAACCATTACCTAATGCAACACTCACGTAAACACATGAATTACATAATGCATCTTGTTTCACCTACAACTATAGTACAATCTCTGTGATGTCCTCCCTTACACATACTATCAGGGGTCCATAAAGAACATGATAGAAATAATACTTATCACAACACATGGTCAACAACCACAAACATTCAGAATAGCCACCATACAAGACTAAGAAAAATCCCAAAATGGGAGAACTTCCAAAGTTCAACATTAAATCAAAATGTATACAATTCCAACAATAAATCAAATATGACTTAATGCCACAATTAGACAAACAAAGGGATTTGGGTGACTAATCCAGTTATAATAAAATTCAAAAGAAATTAGTGTTGACCACATACAACACAACAAGATATCAATCAACCAAAATTAATAACCAATATAAGAAAAAAATTTCACTTAACAAGGTGACTAGGGTTAGCCAAACTCAAGGGAGTAATCACTTCATGACATCCAAGATCTTTCACATTAAATGCATTAGAGTATGCACACAAACACTCAAGAATGACAATATGATAAATTCTAACATCTTCTTTTATGCAACTTCATGCAATTCTGAATTCTACTAAGGATGCAATGCACATTTTACTTGGGGACTTAGGTCATTTACCCAATTTGATCTATAATAATGAGTACAATTATAAATCCGTTAATGCACTCTTAATGAATGATACATATATATTTCTAAACAATACATGATGTAATGAACAAACAATAATTTAATTTATAATTTTCCATATCAATCATATTCCATTAGAGCTGATTACAACACTCACACCATACACTTCATATAATTCAAACAAAGTCTATTCAATACAACATGCAAGTCTAAACATTCATGATCAATAAAATCACACTCAAGAGGAAAAGAAATAGGTCACTCAAGAACCATACATCAGTCAAGGGAAGGAAATCATGCAACATGGAGTTCTACAGACTAGGACTCCATCACCACCATATATCACATACAACATACACTATCAAAATACTCCTATAGATGATTATGAACTTCATGAGCATCAATAAGACTAGAGAACCTAGAGTTTCAATCATGGATCCTAACAAAAATCAAGCCTCAGAAGGTATCCACCTATAGCAACCAAGACCAAACACCACTTCCCAAATCAAGTGGGAAGAACCACACACAAAAACAAGAGATCATAAACAATGACTCTCGAGACACAAGGAGACAAGTGCTAACATGTACAACTAACCATTCTAATGGGCACACAATTTTCCTAGAGTTCCCAATGTAGAAACATGGGCTCTGATACCAAGTGTAATGCCCCGCCAGGGAACCCAGGAGAACTTAACCCAAACATGACACTAAGTTCACAGAATATTTTTTTTTTAAATGTTTACAAACAATATTAATAACAATGCGGAAGCAACACAATGAAGTACATGACATACATGAAATACAACTCATACATGATTAACATTCCTTGAGGGTTCCTTGATGTAGAATTACTTAAACAAACTAACAAACTATATTAAATAAACACAAAAACTAAAAAAAGTCATTTAAATAAATTAAGATTTTTTAAATAAAAACTTTGTTAGTTATTTAAATTAAATCTAATTAATTAATGTTGTGGTTAATATTATATGGTTATAGTTAAATTTTTTTAATAATATTTGTTTTCATAACCATTATTAATATTTATGACTATATTGTTATTATGGGATTTGACTATTAGATCATTAAATGATATTAAAATATTGGTTGATTAATAGTGATCTGCTTTCAAGCATTACATTGTTGTTTATATATACTCGATGTAATTGTAGTTAAAGTAGTAATTATTAATGGATCAAGTTATGTTTATGGAGTTTATAAATTTTTCTATAGGGACTTTTAATGTGTGTTTTCTTGGGAAAGTGAATTACATTGGTAATTGTAATAGATAAATGATTTTTGCATAACTAAGATGTTATAAATTTGTTTATTCCTACGTTAACACTTTATTTAATTTAATGCTCTCTGAATATGTAGTTATTATTCCATGATGTGTCTGGAGTGCGTGATTAAATAAATTCATGTATTCTTTTATGTAGCCTTGATTTCGGGTATCTGTTGGGCTAGATGACCCTAGGATTTAAATCTAGAGGTTTTTGGGATTATACTTTCTGCATGGTGTTTTATGCAATGTCATTGGTGTTTATATGATGATGTCATAGTCCTAATTTCCTATACCCAACCCAATTCTGTTATGATGTGCTTTATGGTCTTATGAGTATAGTATGGATGTGTTTGTGGTTATCGAGAACCTATGTGCTCCTGAATGGGCAGGATGTGATTTGTGGTTATGTATATCTTCATGTGTTGATCTTGAACCTAGGTAGGTTAACTAAGTGTATAGTGGGGAAGTGGCTTGCAATGGGGGTTCAGGACCCTAAATGATTACTAGGTAAACCCATTGGCAAGTTACTTAATAAGTGAAAATATAATACATTAAAGGGGTTTAAAATGATTTAATAAGATGTCTGAGTCTCTACCCATGCCTTGGGTGCAGTCGCACGATAGGATGCGAGTTGGGATCCTTGTCTTCACGAAAGGATCACCGAGCCACATAGTGTCACTTGGAGGCTAGGGTCAAGAGGTACTACTAGGGTTACCTTCAAGGTTGGACTTATGTGATGACACTTCCCTATATACAGCTTAGGTTATCCTACATGTGTCAGTTATCTTTGGTGTTGTTTAGTATTCTTTGTTATGGTTTAGATTGCTTCTAGGATCTTCCTTTGCATTGGAGTTTGAGGTCATGTGTACCTTGTTTGTATTCTTGTTGTATACCCTATGTGATGGGCCTGTTACTATCTCCTCAGCATGGTGGGAGTGGACCTTTGGTTCCACGTGGTCGGGTGGTAGTGATTCTTATTACCATTGAGATTATGACGGATTCTTCTTCATGCTTGGATGTGTCCTTGTTGTAGTTTCAACTTCCTAGTCTTTTGGAGACTTGTTCAGTTACTTGAGATGTGTTTTGTACCATATGTATATATTGGTTATCATCCTTTGGAGGATGCATTGTATTGATTATTTTTTATTAATACATACCCTGCGATTTGTGTAGTGGATGTTGATTAGGTAGTATACCTCATGATATAAGTTGTATATGTAATTTTTATTATGAGATGTATGTTATTGGTTTCAGATTATGTAACCTTTATGTCAGTTCTTATATTTGTATTCATAGATTAGTTTGTTTAAGTAATTCTACATCAAGGAACCCTCAAGGAATATTAATCATGTTTGAGTTGTATTTCATGTACGTCATGTACTTCATTGTGTTGCTTCCGCATTGTTATTAATATTGTTTGTAAAAAAAATTTAAAAAAATTATTTCGTGAACTTAGTGTCGTGTTTGGGTTAAGTTCTCCTAGGTTCCCTAATGGGGCATTATAGCTAACATATTGCCAGATGAGTACTGCAATATCAGAGATGCCCAGACACTAGGGTCTACAAGTGTTTCTCATTACAATTAGTTTTATAAGAATGCTGATAAGGCCATACCAGTATCAAACCCTTGGACTAGTGTTTTGGCTAGGTTAATTGTTCCTGATGTTTTCGTAGATGTAGACTTGTTTCTAGGTCTAGCAAACCACTATGATCCCTTGTCAAAGACAATTAAAAAGAGTGATGGTATTTCATTGTTAATTCTGAATAGGAATTCTTTTATGCAAGCCTTCGGCTTGTATAGTACTATGTCTACTCAGATTAACATCACAAATTAGGAAGAAAGATACAGGTTACAGCCTGGGATTGCTAGGAATCAATTACAGAAACATATCCTTAAGGAGGTCAGAAACCATATTGTCCCTTTTCCAAGAGCTACACCTTATTGTTTCAAAGATTTACATTTTTTGATCAAATACATTGCATATTCTTTGTGTAAGGTGCTGGGTAGGGATAGAGGAGATGAGAAGATAAATGTTGGGATTTTGATGATGGTTTTAGATTTACAAGATGTGCATTCCAGCACCAGCTATGACTACATCCAATATATCATTGACAGGATGCATGAGGGGTTTTTGGCCATACAGAAGAAGGATAAAGATCCCAAATGTTTACACTATTCTATTTTGATGCATCTTTTATTGCATTTTAATTATGGCATCATGGATGTAAAAAATTTAAAATCCCAAAGAATTTTTCATGACTGGCCTAATCTTGTCCAATTTTGGATTAAGATATGGAATTTCACTTCCAAGGACTACGATTATTGTGGATTTGAAAATTGGATTGTTTACCCTTTGATGCAGAGCTTGGGTGTTAACAAAACTAGACTTCCGGTGAAGGTGTTACAACTGCTGAGACCATGTGAGTATTTTGATAAATGGGAAGGTGACCACAATTGGGGAGACTTATTTTTAGAGGAGAATTTCACTATGATTAGAGTGTATGGATGCACACATCCTCCCCATGTCTTACCATATCATGTACCATCAAGAGTTGCAACAATGGAATTTATTTGGCAGCTTTTGTTAACTGATAATGAACACTTTGCACCACATAGGAAGGGGAAATTAACCCCTAGGTAGTTCAAGATCTTTCAATTTATAATTGGAAAAGATGCTATTGATTTAGTAAGTAATTGGTTGGAAATTTGTAAGATGTGAGCAACACTGTATAGATATATAGATCTAGAGGGATTCATTATAGGAGCTAAGAAAATCCTAACTCTTACCATACCAAATACATATGTGCATGGTGATTGTGTGGAGGAGGATGCAACTAGGAATATCATTGATGAAGGAGAAGTGAGAGATAGAATAGAAAAAATCCAAGAGCTGTTGAATTTAGAGAAACAGATAAAAAGAAATGGACTAGCATTTGGAGGATTTTATCCTGATTTGCCATATTTTGATAAAATCAAAGCTATGCTGGACAAATTTTACACACTCTGTGAATAGTTGGATAGAGTCCTAGATGTAAAAAAGGGAGGAAAAGAACCTGAATATTTAGAGTTTGAATATGAAGATGAGAGTGAAGAAGAATATGTTAGTCCACCTCCTATGGATCAACCACAAAAAAATGTTGCAGAAGTAGTTCAGGCACAAGGAGAAGAGGATAGACTTGACTGAAGTTTCTTAGCCTGATGATATAGAAGATCCTTCTTCTAACAGGTAAAAGGTTGATCTGGGTCAGGCATCTCATGATAACGCTTACATGACAAAAGAGAGGGAAAAGGATAGAGTAAGTGCTCTTGTTCTTGGCAATAGAGTATATGATCATAATTTGAGAAAGGAAATCAGAAAAGGAAAGAAACTATAGCAAGAGGTAGAAAAAAACATAGAATTGCCTCTTAGAACATGTATAGATGAGAGATTGATCCATCAACAGTAGTTCTTGGAAGATGATGATTTCATTAAAACTGATGAATTCAAATATTTCCTTAGATGGTGAAAGAAGGAAGAGATCAGAGAGCAATTAAGAATAGATGGTGAAGAAGCAGTGACAAATGAGGCTCTTTTAGAAATACAGACATATGATCCTGAAACTGAAGACATCACTCCTGAGGAAGCCAAAAAATTAGTATTAGAAAGTGGTATGTTACTTGCTGAGGGCTGGGATTTAGCCTCAGCATTTATAATAAATCAAATAAGAAATCAATCAGATTTTAAAATGACCACTTAGATTCAAATGGGTGATATGATCAAGGGATTCAGATATAGTCCAAATTCCCAAGCATTTTCCATGTGGAGTCTATGTCCTAAAGACCAAAAGCCTCTATTGTTGAACATTCAAGAGAGAATGGTGGGAAACCAGATGGTATGGATGGTTCAAAACATAAGTGATATGGAGATATCCCAAATAATGACACATTGGGCACATTTGAATGAGGATAAGACAAAGCAATTGTCTGAGAAATGTGGTATCCTGGTAGAGGAGGCTAGTGCACTTGCTAAAGATAGAGAACTATGCCACATCAAGATTCATCAATAAGATATGGTAATTGCTTAATTGACTAAACAATTGTGTGAAAAGCCAGAAGTGGTATATGTACATTCAGAACAACCTCCACAAATAGAAGAAAAGGTTGAAACAAGAGAAGGAGTAAAAATAGATGATATGGCTAAGAAAGATAATGAAATTTCCATAAATACATTGTTGAGTATACTTCAACATAGGATTGATATCTTAAAAGATAAAATTGATATAATCTTGAATGCATACAATAAATTACCTACTTTACATTTTGAGGTGACAGGGTATATCTCTACTTTAAGCCCTTACTTTGTATCATGGTCTTCCAGGATACAACTATTTGAGAGGTTGGCTTCTTTATAGCCACATAGGCCAGATCTGTCAAAGATTGTGATAGAGGTAGAGGATGAGATCAAGAAAATAAATGTGACTTTACCTTTCTTTAAAGGTAAATTAAATCAGATAGAGGCAAAGATGAGCCTGTTTGGATCGAGTTTCAATATATTTCTTCCTCCACTAAAGGGAGAAGATGACCATATTAAGGCCTTGGGGGCCTAGAGAAATGAATTTAACAGCAAACTGTCTAGTAAAGAGGCATTTATTATAGATTCTAATCTTGATATGGAAGGTTTTAATAAAATTTTGCATGAGGCTTTCAAAGCAGAGACTGACATTAATAAATTCTTAGTTGATGTCAAAGGCATAACTAATGTCAGATGGGAAAGGCAGAAAGCACAAATGTAGAGTATTCAGAGCTTCAATTGGCCTGCAGAGGAGGATGTGATAGCATGGGATTTGAAGACAAAACTAAAGAAAAAGAAGCTTGTTGAAATAGAAGAAGAAGTCCTGGATGAAGAATAGAGAGGAACACTTGGCACCTGATCATTGAGCATAGGGAGGTTAGTAATCATAAAAGACAAGTGTAGGTTAGCCTAAAATGGTGGTCACTTGGTCTCAATACAAATATCAGATACCATCCTAAACACTATCAGACAAAGGTGCCATAATTCATGTGAAGACAAAATAAGATCAAACTTCATCCCTTATTCTTGTCTTCCCACCGCTTGGACATTCTTATTTTTGTCTTTTCTATGTTTTTAGTGTTAGGTTTCTTAAACCATCCGAAGCTTGTTGCATCCTTTCCTTAAGGATTCCAAGATGGTTTAAGACCTATATATAGATCAAATTGTAATATTTTTGAGAAAGATGAAATATTTTGGCAAGCCAGAATTCTAGATTTCAGTCTGTGTTTTTTGAGCTTTTAGCCTTGATATGTATTGAAGCATAAATTTATGAATAAAATACAATGCAGCTTTGTTCCATATTGTTATTGTCTCTTTTCTTATTGAGTGTACTCTTTTATGTTTAATTTGTAAGGCATGTTAAGCATATTGGATACAAGGTAGTTATCTAATTATTTGTAAGTTTCTTCTAAGGGGAGAATTAAACTTTGTGAGTGGTTTCAGAGAGTACAACAGTAATTAAGGATTTGATATAACATTGTGGGAGTGACAGGGTAATTTTGAAGTCACTTTACCTGAGTTGTATGTAGGTTGTAAGGCATCCTATAGTACTTTTATTTGTTTATTTTCTTTGGATTTATATTTTTTGACTCTATAGCCCAAGGATAGGCATTGTTCTAGAACTTGTTTGGTGATCCATCATCATCTAAAACTATTCAAAATCAATTACCTTCAGAGAATATATTTAAAGTCAATTGTACTCATAGAGTTTACAGTTGGAATTTGTTGATTTCTTAAAGAGAAAACCAAATAGGTTATTCCTCCTAAATTCATAAGAATTATAAAATGAAAGAAAGATGAAATTCCTTATTATGTTGCTATCTGTCATCATCAAGATAATGATTTGGATTGTAAAGCTCTTCCTCAAAGTAATCATAGTTATTTGCATTGTCATCTATGTATCCATATAGGAACAGAGCATTCAACACATAAGAAAAATCCACTCTAAAGATACTATCAAGTCAGTAATTAATCATAGGTAAAACCTGTCTGAGTCAGTGGATCTCAAAAGAGAAGGAGGTGATAATAGATATCCCTAGTGTTATCAAAGTACCTCATTAGTTAGTGTTTTCTCTTGCTTGAGTCAAAGTATCAAAGGCATTGGGAGTCATAGAGTTATTTAATTATTCAAGAATTATAGAGGCCCTGCAAGAAAAAAACCCTAACATCATGGAAGATGACTATCATGGCTTGTTGATATGTGGCTCTTGCGTTCTTCAGACCAAATGGAATCATGTTGTAGAAGAAGGTTCCCTGTGGGGTTGTAAATTTTGTCTTATGCTGATCTTCTTTTGTGATGCATATTTGGTTATATCCAGAGAATCCATCCATGAGAGACAACATCTCATGTCCGAAAGTAAGGTCAACTATCATGTCAATGTTTGGCAACGAGAAGTCATCCTTGGGACATGCTTTGTTGAGGTCTTGAAAGTTTGTACATATTCTGATGGATTTATCTGGTTTGGAGATGGGCACCATGTTGGAGATCCAATCAGAATAGTCAATGGCATGAATGATTTTTTCTTGAAGTAACTTTTCTAGCTCTTCTTTGACTAGTAAGGCAACCTTGGGGTGCATCTTTCAGAGCTTCTGTTTGACTAGCTTGGTATTTGGATCCACTATGAGATGATGTACCACTAGGCTGGGGTCCAATCCTAGCATGTGGGAATAAGACCATGGAAATTTTTCCATGGATTCTTGTAAGAGACAAAAGAGAGTTGTTTCTTCTGCTTCTGTTAAAGAGGCTGCAATATAAGTGATGCGCGGATAGTCCTCAGTACCTAGATTGATGGGTTTTGTTTCTTTGATGAGGATTGATGACTATTTAGGCCTATAATCATGGATTATAGGAAGAGGAGAATCTTCATCCTCTAGCAGCTTAGGGAGGTTTTTGCCAGCGAATAAGCCCTTTGTTTTTACTTTTTTGTAATCAGATAGTACCTTAGAGGGGTTTTCACTAGGAGATTGATTTTCTTCTTTTTTTATTTTTTCTTTTTATTTCATTTTTGTGGTTGAAGTTCTGCCCTTCCACAAAATATGCCTTTGGATCCAACTTGTAGACATGTGTTGACTCATGTTCCCAGTCCTTGTTCTGTTCGACTACTCCTATGAACCTTAAGAGCATGTCCTCACTTTGGAACTCATCAATGTTTACAACACTTGGTTGGTCCCAATCAATGAGTTTGGGATGGTAGAGGGGAAGGTCAATGAAGAGAATGGAAAGTTGCCATAGGAAAGAATTGCCCAGGAAGGTTTCATCATCAAAGACATCATCATAGGCTCTCACATCTTTCTCTTCAGGGACATCTTCAATGTCAGTGTTTTCACCCAAGGGAGGGTAAGAGGCATAGATGTTCTCCTTGGTGCCCCCATTCATGTTAGAGTCCATGCCAAGGCCTAGGTGCTTTTATCATTGGGTAGGTAAAATGGGATCTTTCATTCCTTTCTCTTCATAACCAAGGCCACCTCCTTGGTAGTTCTATTTTTCTGTCACTAGTTTGTGAGTTGAAGGGTTCTTATCTTTGAAGTAATTGAGATGACTTGTGTCCTTGGGCAGTGGATCCTTATAGAGCCATTGATTGATGTCAGGGGTCATCACTTGACCGATCATAATTCTCTCATAGACAAAAGTGGTAGGGCCCAATTGCAACTTCTTACTTGGTTTGGTTGTGTCCTTTTTTGGCCTTCCTCAAGTATGTGGGTCATATGGAAATGCTCCCACTATGAAGGGATTAGATATGATATACTCTCCACAACCATTTTTGTTGATCTTGTCTGTGGAAAGAGTGGCTGAAAGGATTGTTTCTAGGTCTGAATGTGTGTGAGAAGAACTGGAAATAGAAGTACCAATATCTATCCTAGGGAAATTAGTGGAGTGTAGGAAGGAGGCTTCTAATTCCTGATAGTATGTAAAGGGCTTGGGATCTACGCGGATGGTGACCTCAATGTCGTTATGCAGAAATTTGATGCACTGATGGTAAGTGGATGGGATGGCTTACATAGAATGAATCCATGGGTGTCCAAGGAGTATGTTGTAGGGAAGGTCAAGATCAACAACATGACATACTATATCCTGGACTGCTTGGCCCATCTTGATGGGCAATGAAATTGTTCCTTCAGAAGTATGTTCCAGATTTCCATTAACTTTAATGGTGATGACATCATTTTTTATATCTGCCTCAGTACACCCCACTTGTTTAATGAATTTGAAATTGCATAGGTTGAGGGCCAAACCATTATCTATCATGAATCACTCAACAAAAAAATCCTTGAGGATGATGGCAATCTAGAGTGGAAGGTTGTGATCAGGTTCTTCAGAAGGTGCATATGTGGGTTTAAAGGAGATTACGCAAGAGGTGGATAGATGGCCCAAAAGATTTTGGAACTACGCTAGATTGATGTCATTGGGGACATAGGATTCTTGTAGGGCTTTATTGAGGATCTCTTGATGGAGAGGAGAGGTACGAAGGAGATCCAGGATGGAGATTTGGGCAGGGGTATTCCCTAGATGTTCCAATAGGTTGTATTGGGTACCAGCGGATGGAGTAGTACTAGCACCTGCAATAGTTATTCTACCTCAACAAGTGGTAACTACACATTAAATATCTACACCCTTGACATGAATGACATTAACAAAGGGCGTGACCTAGGATATACAATCGATATGGTTACCATAGTTGATATATGCGTTGGTATAATCTTTTCTGTTGGCATTGTCTCCTTGCTTTCCTTCTCCTTGAGTGGAGGATTGGGTGGGATTGGCTGGTCCTTTACCTAAGGTGTGATTGGTAAATGAATTTTGATAGATTTTGAGGGCCGCATTTGATGATGGTTGGGCGGGAGAGTCTACCTCAATCTCTTTGTGATTGATGAGATCTTGGATGTAGTGTTTCAGCTTCATGCATATGAGGGTAGTGTGTCCTTTAACATGATGATAATCATAGTATTCATTGTCATTATACCATTTAGACTTAGGTGTGGAGTCATCAAATAGTTACGTTTGTGGATACAGGATCAGGTTAGCTTTAGCAATTCTATGGAAAATGACATCTATGGGTTTGCCCAAGGGGGTGAACATATGTTTTAGTGCATTCTAGGCATAATTCCTAGGCTATCCACATGGGACTGATATGGCATTTATTTGATTCACAAGAGCTTGGTAGTTAGGCATATATGATGTCCCTGGCGGGGGGTAGGTAGTTGTCACATGAGGGCATATGTTTTGCTGGTATACAGGCTGATGATAGGAAGGAGCAGGTTGTTGATACATTGGGGGGAGCTTGTGAATATGTTGGTGGTGTCTTCTAATATTTTTGAGGAGGTGTATTGGTTCTGGCCACCATGATCTAAACATGTTTGGTGTCGGTGGCTCCGTCAATTATTGTGTTCATCCTTCCTACCACTAGTTATCCTTCTTTCAACCACCTCCCCACCCACCCACCACCTCATAATTATTTTCTAGCCTTATTCCCTTCTTTTTAACGTTCCCGCCAATCTGTCCCCAATCCTACAGGAACGTGTTCTCAGTGATTTCCACCCATGTTGTGGGAACTCATTCTTGCGACCTAACATCATCACCTACCCCCCTAATCCCTTGTGGGATCACTTCATTATTTCCCCTCCCAACTCTTTGTGCTCTAGGAATGCGTTCCCGCGATAAATCTGTTGGAGATTTGCTTCTGTACAAATAGTTGACTATATATTTGTCATTAATGAAAACATATAGTATACAACAGTGAACTGTATTCAATTTTTAGTATGGATATATGGAAGCCTTGCATAATTTTTTTTATGTTTTAGACATAGTTACTATACCATGTACATACATGCAGATTTAGATGTTCAGTAACAGCTGAGTTATGTTAATCTGTTTACCAAACACAGTTTTAGAAGATTGTTGTTAGAAAGCCGATAGTAATTTTATTGATTCTTCATTTACATCTATCTATGGGATATGCGTGTTTAGATTCATGTTTATTTATGAGTCTAATTTAATGAACCAAAGGTGCTAATTGTGTTTCATCTGAAGAATGACATTTGGGTAATTTTGGTGGAGCTGACTATGTGAAGCAATGCGTCTATTCAGTTTGAGTTGTATGGTTCTAATTATGTTGCGTTCTTGGTTTGGTTGATGAAAGAAGCATTGAAGGGATTCCTAAAGCCGAAAAAGATCATATATTTTGGAGAAGATACTTATAGTAGTTCATTTGAAGATCACCAAGTGTGAATGATAATAAAAGAAATAGAAAAAGGACAGAACAAAATGCTGATAGTTTTGGGACAGTAAAGCCATTTCATTCATCAGATAAAGATCTATGTGAAGAATCAGAGAGTATATACAATTCATTAGAACTGATCAAGACAACAAATATACCTAAACAGTTCATTTTCAGATATAGTGTATATTTGTTTTACTAAAGGTTGCAGCCTTCACCATATTAAGCAGTGAGATTTTGGATAGTGGGTCCTCGCCCCTAACAAGGTTATTTGTAAAAGACTCCTAACAGTGTCTAACCCTTAACCAGGTCACTGTACTTATTGATTTGAAAAGATCAACTCCTAATAGGGTTGTAAGAACTTCTAACATGGATTCTTATGCTGAAATACAGTTCTTTGTGGGTGCTAATTCCCACTAGGGTTTTTACCTAGTTTGGTTTCCCTGTAACCAAAATTATGGTGTTCTATTTTGTGTTATCTTAAATGTGTATGTGCTTATGATATTCTATAATTAATTGGAGAAAAGAATTTAACTTGTTGATAACTAATTCACCCCCCTCTCACTTATCCCTTGGGACTATTCCAACAATTGGTATCAGAGCCAAGTGCCTTGGAGGGAAAGCCTAACAGCTTAAGGTAGATCAAATGGCATACTTCAGGAAAGAGAGTCCTAAGTTTGATGGAGAGAATTATCTTGAATGGAATAACAAAATGATAACACAACTTTAGTGCGTTGGTTTTGAGGTTTATTTGATTTATACTCATGCAATTGATGTTCCCACCTTGAAGGACCTTGCAGAAGAAGATTCTACTATTAAACAAGAGGAAGTATTTAGCCAAAATATAATTGTCAAAGAAGCCCTAATCAGAGCCCTATCTGACAGTGAATTTTCTGAGATCAAGAAGGCAGACAAAGCATATTCGATTTGGAAATACCTAGAAGACATGTTTGAAGGAGACATCCAAGCCAAGAATGTGTGTAGAAAGACATGGAAGAGAAGATACAACAATTTAGAGATTCTACCTGAAGAAAACATCAGAGCTTATAATCAGAGGATTAATGAAGCAGTCTTAGGAATCAGGAACAACGGTGGAGAATTTTTAGAGGATAATATAATGGATAAACAGATGACCACATTGATAGAAGATTATGAAAGCAAGAAAAACATCTTGGATGAAACCATGCAATTCTCAAAGGAATTCAAAAGAGAAACCTTGATTAGTAAAATATCAGCATTTTAGATATCAAGATTGAAGACAAAACCTAAAATGGAAACAACTTTCAAAGCCTCAGTCCATGGTAAGAAATCCTTAAGCATCACTAGTAATGTTGAGAAAGAAGAAGTTGATACAGAATTAGAAGAAATAATTTCTATGATTTCTATGAAGGAAAGAAAAGGTAAAGGAAAATATGAAGGACAACTACCATTCAAATGTTTTTCATGCAACAAAGTTAGCCACTTTGTATCCAAGTGTCCTACAAGAGTCAAGAAGTAGAGATTAGATTATAAACCAAATATACTAAGGAATAATATCATGCTGAGGATGGTGTAACTGATGATGACTCAGGAGAAGATGAAATTGGATTTTTTGCAATTAAGGATAATGAAAAAATGATTGATGAGAAGTTCATGATTCAAGAGAGATATTATGAATATGCACCTATGATTGAAGGTGAACCTAGACCAATCAATAAAGATACAGTTATTGAAGAAATGTTTGATTGTATTGATGTATCATGCAATAACCTTGAACCAAGTCAAGAAGAATACGATATTATAATGAGAGTGTCACACCTAAAATCTCAAAATAAACATATAAATACCACTCTAAAGAAGATATCACTGGAGATCAGAGTAGTAAATTCTTAAGAAGATCCAAAGAAAAAGGTGTTGGCAAGTTGAATTCCTAAGTATGCATGAATTATTTTGTGTTGTCATCATGGAAACAAAGTCATACTAAGTTTCTTTCTAAGTAAACTTAGAAGACAAAATGACTAAGCATAGAAAATAGGACAGACAAAGTTATAGAGCGACCAACACATCAGTGCAAGTGCAAGTGACTAAATCAGAGTATGCATGTTCAGATATATGTTCCATGTTTCATGTACATACTAAGTCCAGACATGCATGGTACAGCATGATAGTACAGAGAAGTTATAGACAGATCAGTACACCTTCAGTCTAGAAGACAAAGCATGAAATCTGACTAATGTTTTGATCAGCGTATATTATTTTTTTATGTAAAGGCCAAGCGCCTATGATAGTATGTTTGTAATGATGTAATTATTAATGTTTTAAACATGCTTAATCAAATTAGTTTGGAAGTGTTTTGTATTATGTTTTAGGGCCCACCATAAGTCTTGTTTTGGGTCACGTCTATTCGGGAATGAACATATAAGTATGTAATGTAAAGTTATGTTACAAGTGTCCAAGAATATGCATGAGAGAGATAGAGAAGAGAAGTATAATGAAGTCAATATGAGATAAATCTCTTTAAAGAGTAAGAGAATCCATGCAAACACAAAACTGATCAGACAATAGTGTCATCACAATAGTTCACTTTTGATATAGTGTATATCAACTATCAAAAGGTTGTAGCCTTCATCCTATTGAGAAGTGAGCTCTGGTAGTGAGCCATATACCTTTAACAGGGTTTTGTAAAGACTCCTAACAGGGTCATTGTACTTGCATTGTGAAGACTACTTCTAACAGGGAAAAGGAACTTTAACAGGTTCATTATACTAGTACAATATTTGTGGGTACTAATTCCCACTAGGGATTTCCTCTGATCAAGGTTTCCCTGTAAACATATCATGTGTTATGTTTTCTTGTATTGAACTTCATTGGATGTATGTTTGATTTATGTTTAAGTTGCTAAAATATAATAAATACACAAACACTAATTCACCCCCCCTCTCAGTGTTTCTAACAATTGGTATCAGAGCTCTGCTCCTCTGCAAGAAAGTTTAACCACTTGAGGAGATCATGGACTCAGCAGAAGAAAAACATTTGAAAAAGAATCTTGAAGCATCTCTTGAAGATCTTGATAGATCTAAAAAAGTGAATGAAGAACTTAGGCTGAAATTTGATGGCTCACAAATGCTTATCAAGAAATTGAGAAAAGATTTGAAAGATTGTTCTACAAGCGATTTAGG
This sequence comes from Thuja plicata, assembly GCA_018584345.1. Lineage (NCBI taxonomy): Eukaryota > Viridiplantae > Streptophyta > Pinopsida > Cupressales > Cupressaceae > Thuja > Thuja plicata. The sequence goes on from MU225156.1 coordinate 857,580, forward strand.
GAAAATGGTCAAAAAGCTGAATGAAGAGAACATGTCTCTGAAAGATAAAATTGAAAATATGGATGAACAGCTAACTGACAATCAAATTGGTATTGAAGAAAAGATCAAAGAAAGAAAACAATTAGAAGATGAACTTTTGCAAGCAAACATGAAACTCTTGGAATTAGAGAACATAAAGAAACATATGGAATCTAAATTAACAAAAGCAAAAGATAAGATTGATAAACTCCACACAAGTTCTTATTCACTTCAATCTTAGCTCAATGCACATAAGCTAAAAGGCAACACTACTAGTCTTGGATATAGTGTAGCACAAGTTGAAATCAATTCATTAGAAGAAAGAAAGAAAGAACATGAAGCATCTTCAGAAGCAAAGAAAGTTAAAAATGTTGTAGAGATTAAAACAGATCCACCTAAAGGAGAAATCAAGAAAGTTAACATAACTTTTTATGCATATAATAAACATGGTCATGTGGCAAGAGATTGCAAAGAGGTAAGACCTTTCAATGGTTATTGTTAATCCTGTAATAAGTTTGGTCACAGGGATATACATTGCAGAACAAATCAAAGAAATCAGTCACAACAGAATCAGAGAAAAATAAATCAAAACAATCAGAGAAATCAGCCTCAAAGAAATTTGCAGAACATTACATGTCAGATATGTAACTATAATGGACACATAGTAAAGCAGTGCAACATGATGAACAATAACATTATACCTTCTATCATTTATCACACATATGGAAAGGCTAGACACATCTCAAGGTTGTGTAGATCTAGAACTCAAAAACAAGAGGATCCTAAGAAATCACTATTTGAAGAAGAAGGAGAAGTCAATTTTGTTCAAGAAAAAGAAGATTCAAGAAAAATTTGGGTTGAAGTAAAGAAGTACAATGTAGAGAACAAAGTGGTTGATGCATTCACAGTGGACGCATCCTCTACTTTTGGTTGAATACACCTTCTTGGTCTTAGGGGGATCTATTCTAGCTTGAAACCCCTGTGCGGCTGGTATACTCACCTCTAAGTATGTGCCTATGAAATTATGTTTATGATCATAGTTGGATGAATTATGCATGCATGCATTATCTATAATTCACTCTGAATGAAGTTTGATATTCTCTATGAAAAATATGTACGGTTGCAAACATTAAATGCAGTAAATTTTATAAAAAGATGTAAGTGTTCGATCTTCTTCACATTTACATTCAAGATCATAGAATTCAGAGAGCACAGGAGCACTAAGCATCAAAGCATGGAATAATAACAAATTTGGTGGTTAAAAATCATGGTTAAGAATTTGGAATGGAACCCTAGCAGTCACACCATTTCAAATTTTTGTGAAACCCTATTTAAATAATTAAGTAAGTATGGTAACTCCAGTTGTATTTGACATTGCTAAGAGGAAGAGATTTGTATTTAAGAGGCATCCATTTAAATCCATACTAGATGATGTGGAAGGAGATTTCTCCAAAACTCTGTTAGGATTTGTTCACGTAGAAGACATCCGTGCATACATTTATTGTAAAAAGGAAACAATTGGAGATAATTATATAGCCACTCTCATGGGTTCAATGATGAAACTAGACTATTCATTCAAGGATGAATATGCACACCTCACAGACAACCCTATCTTCAAGTTTTTGAATGCACACAAATTCTATGAACCAGAATGGGTTAAAATCTTGTTGAGTAGGATTCATGATGACCTCTACTGGATTGGTAAGGTTCCTTTCTGCATTACCTTTGACCTAGTCCATGAATTAACTAGACTTCCTAAGACATGACCAGTTCTTCCTACTGGAAAGGATGTCAAGAAATAGGTTGAGCAAGAATGCCTATCTAGAAGTGACAGGTGCAGTATGATAGTTGATCCTATCAAGGAAGAAGACATAAAACTTCTAACTATGATCCTTGGTTACAAGTTCCAATAAGCAAGTAGATTGAATAATGTCTCTACAACAACTGTTCTAGTAGCTATCAGAATGGTAAAGGATAAAACTCAGTAAAATTTATGTGATATATTATGTGCTCAATTGATTGACAACATCCAAGCCATCAAGCATGACAAGAGCAAGACATTCAGGTTTGGGTCTTTGATCATCTATCTATACTTCCATATTGTTGGTAAGGTTGCAAATATTTACCTAGATAGAAGCAAACCCACTATGTCTCAAATTTCACTAAAAGCCACATTAGAGAGTAGTACAAAGGATGCTATCAACATGAACATCAAAAACTTCAGGATCAAGATGTAGAAGAGGTTCATGATACCTGAGAAGATTGTTGAAAAGTATAAGGAAACCATATGCTTTATGGTAGAGACTGACTGTACTTGCATGGAGGAAGTTGAGCCTAGAACTAAATGGATTCATCCACTTAGGTATGAAGTGGAGGAACATGTATTGGAAGGATATACACAGGTCCTTTTGTTTGTGCCCAAAGATCCCAATGAGCCCAGATGGGGCACCTACAGAGAAAAGACTAATGAAGTTGACTCTACTCTATATAGTGCTGATAAAAAAAGGAAGGCATCCAAAATCACATCTAGCATCCTAAGAGTTCATGGAGTCACTCAAGAAGATCTTGACAAAGCTAGAGAAGCCAAGATATCCAAGGAACTTGAGAATACTGATGACATCTAGAAGAAGAAGAAAGTAGAGAGCACCTCTGTGCCCTCTACCACCATTGACCTAGAGTCATCTCCACCTTCTATACCAAGAAAGAATTCTAGAGGAAGGAAGGAAGTGCCCACAAATCACCCATCCTCAAGGAACACATGAAGCACAACAAAGAACACTCAAGCTCCTCCTGGGGTGGGATTCAGACCTAGTCTAAATGTCTTAAAGAATAGGATTGTTAATGAAGGTAGAATAGACACAATTGCTAAGGTCTATGAAAAGTATCAAGAGATTGATAAAATTGAGATACATTCTATGATCATCTCTCACATGATTAAGTTTAAGAAGTAAGTTCTTGAACTTAAGACAGTGATACTTGATAAGTTATGGAACATACTGGAAATAATGAAGAGAAATGCAATTGAGGAAGACATGAGGATAAGAGAAGAAACATTGGATAATCTTCTCCCTGTATGCTCACATGATGAGAAGGAAATTCTGTTAGATCTGGTGAAGACTCATCTCATAACTAAGACAAGGACACTTCATATTATGAACAAGGAATATGAGTTAGTTGGGAAAGAGACAAAAAAATCTTTTTCACAAGTGTTTATGGATAGACACATGTATCCATCAACAGTGCCTACAACAAAAGTAACTCTAGCTCCTCCCAAATACGTTACAGAACCAGCGATTCAAAATACACCTATGATAGGTCCACAAGTTTCAGTGCCCTCAGTGTCAATAACTTCTGATACAACAAAAGACTTAGAAGATACTATAGTGGTTGATAATATCAAGATATCCATGACAACATCTGACAATGACATGGACAAAGTTGATAAAGCATTTGTAAGCATTGAAGAGATGTGCACTGATGATACATCTTTACAACAAGATGAAGTTCCCTCCAATGATCCTATAGACTTGGATAAAGAGAAAGATACTCAATATATTTTGACACCAGTCAAGGAGATACTAGTAAAGAGTGAATGCATGGACACCAGTCAAAATACTATATTCACTCCATCCACTTTACCATCTACTTCATTGTTGTTAAGGTTAACTCCTGACTCAACAAGTCTAGATGCATGGGGAGAAGAGGACTTAATAAAGATCAGTGTCCTAGCTATGGAAAAGGTCAAAGAAAAATAGGTTATGAGGAACCCTCTTTTCTTGGAATCAGTAAACATCTTGAATGATCTAGTACCTGCAGACAAGAAAGTAGCCAAAATTCAATCCGTTGAAGATGTTGATAGCATTCTAACAATCTTCAAAGCACACTTTATAGACCTAGTAGACTCTGCTACTAGAATTGCTGAAGATGAATATAAAAAGGAGAGATTGAATGAATTAGTAAGGAATTTTACCTTAGACTTAAAATCTTTAAAGATTGGGCAATCTATATTGAAAGAATTGGCAGCTAAAGGTAAGAAGGTTATAGCAAATTGCATGGACAGAGTAAAGTTCACCTCTGAACATATCAAAAAGATAGAAGATGTGGAGATCATGGTGGAAAGTATTAGAAAATCAGTTGAGACATCCATGCAAGATATGAACATTTGTAACAATGTCTATCAAGGTCAGTTGGACAAAATTGAAAAGGCTAAGTTGGAGATCAGTAAGATAAGAGTCAGACAAAATAAATTGAGAAATGCACTTGCACCCTCTCTAGCAGTTCTGAATGAGAACATCAAATAGATTGATGCCACCATTGTGACATATGATCAAGGTCCCTGCATATATTTGATAAAGATGGAGAAGCTGACATATGCCTTATGCGCGCATCTTCAGACAGTTGATGCAATGAAGCTATTCTGGCAGAAAGAGATCCAATCTCTTTAGGTTGTGTACCCAGATGTTTACATGGAGTAAGTATCTAATAGACTTACAAGTTTTGAACACCTTTGTCATTAATGTCAAAGGGGGAGTAATAGAGAATGTGTATATATGGGGAGAAGTATATGTATATATTATAAGATGCTATGATAAATAGTTGTTTGTGATTAAGTCATTTTGAGAAACTTGGCCACATTCCTTTGTTGCCATAAATGACAAAGGGGGAGATTTTTGGAAAGTTGAATTCCTGAGTATGCATGAATTATTTTTTGTTGTCATCATGGCAACGAAGTCATACTAAGTTTTTGTCTAAGTAAACTTAGAAGACAAAATGACTAAGTATGGAAAACAGGATAGACAGAATTATACAATGATCAACACATCAGCGCATGTGTGAGCGACTGAATTAGAGTATGCATGTTTAGATATATGTTCCATGTTTCATGTACATACTAAGTCTACAAATACATGGTATGGCATGATAGTATTGATAATTTACAGACAGATCAGTACACCTTCAGTCTAGAAGATAAAGCATGAAAACCAACTAATGTTTTGATCAGCGTATATTATTTTGTTATGTAAAGGCCAAGCACCTATGATAGTATGTTATAATGATGTAATTATTAATGTTTTAAACATGCTTAAGCTAATTATTTTATAAGTGTTGTGTATTATGTTTTAGGGCCGGCCATAAGTCTTATTTTGGGTCATGTCTATTCGGGCATGAACATATAAGTATGTAATGTAAAGTTATGTTACAAGTGTTGAATAATATGCATGAGAGAGATATAGAAGAGCAGTATAATGAAGTTAGTATGAGATAAAGCTCTTTAAAGAGTAAGACCATCAATGCATACATGGAACTATTCAGACAGCAGTGTCATCACAATAGTTCACTTTTGATATAGTGTATATCAACTATCAGAAGGTTGTAACCTTCATCCTATTGAGCAGTGAGCTTTGGTAGTGAGCCATATACCTTTAATAGGGTTTTGCAAAGACTCCTAATAGGGTCATTGTACTTTCATTGTAAAGACTACTTCTAATAGGGTAAAGGAACTTTAACAAGTTCATTATACTAGTACAATATATGTGGGTACTAATTCCCACCAGGGTTTTCCTCTGATCAAGGTTTCCCCGTAAACATATCATGTGTTATGTGTTCTTATATTGAGCTTCATTGGATGTATGTTTGATTTATGTTTAAGTTTCTGAAATATAATAAATATACAAACACTGATTCACCCCCCTCTCAGTGTTTCTAACAAAAGGTTCAATTCTTGATGAAGAGGTATGCTTACTTTCATAGATTGAACCCTTAAGTGTTGAAGATGCATGTAATGATTCAGATTGGAAAAGTGCAATGCAAGAAGAATTAGATCAAATAATCAAGAATGACACATGGTAATTGGTCCCTAGACCTTGTGAAAAGAACGTGATTGGAACTAAGTGGATATTCAGAAACAAAATGAATGAAGATGGGATAGTGATAAGAAATAAAGAAAGATTGGTATGTAAAGGATATGCGCAAAGAGAAGGAATTGACTATTCTAATACATTTTCCCCTGTGAGCAGACTAGAATCTATAAAGTTTTTTTTAGCCTATGAAACATTCAATAACTTCAAAGTTTATTAGGTGGATGTCAAGTCAACTTTCCTGAATGGTAACTTGAAGGAAGAAGTCTACATAGAGCAGCTTGAAGGATTCAAACTGTCAGACAAACTAAACATGGTATGTAGACTAAAGAAATCCCTCTATGGACTTAAATGGGCCCCAAGAGCATGGTATGAGAGACTTGATGGCTACTTAACAAAGATTGGATTCAAAAAGGGAACAACAAATTGTGACCTATTCATCAGAGAAACACCTGAAGATTTACTACTTGTTGCTATCTTTGTTGATGACATTATTTTTGGAGGTAATGACAAGCTTAGTACAGAATTTACAAAAGAGATGCAGAGTGAATTTGAAATGAGCATGATTGGACCTATCAAATATTTTTTGGGATTAAATGTAAAACAAACAGAGAAAGACATATTCATAAATCAGTCTAAATATGTGAAGGAGATATTAAAGACTTTCAAGATGGAAGATTGCAAGCTAGTAAGCACCCCCATGACAACAGGGAGTAAGATTTCTAAAGATGATGAATCCATAGTAGTTGAAAAGACACTATACAAGTCTATGATTGGAAAACTCATATATCTCACTCAATCTAGACCTAATATTTATAATGCAGTTGGCATTTTTGGAAGATTTGTAGCTGAACCTAAACAAAATCACTTAATGGAAATAAAAATAATATTCAGACATTTAAAGGGAACTATAGACTATTTTTTATGGTATCCTAAGTCAAAGAATGTACAACTTCATGTGTATAATGATGTTGATTGGGTAGGTTGTGTTGATGACAGAAAGAGTACCTCAGGAGGAGCAGTATTACTTGGAGACAGATTGGTCACTTGGAAAAGCAAGAAGCATAATTATATTTCTCAGTTAATAGCTGAGGCAGAATATGTAGCAGCAACATTAAATTATTCTACAATTGTTTGGATCAAAAAGATGATAAAAGACTTTGAAATTCAGATTGATTATCCTATTGTTATTCACTGTGATAACACTAGCACTATCAATATGTCAAATAAACCTGTGATGCACGCAAAGACAAAACATATTGAAATAAAATATCATTTTCTAAGAGAAAAAGTTGCAGACAAAGAAGTAAAATTGTATTATGTGAGCACTAAAGAACAATTAGTAGATATTTTTACAAAGCCTTTATCAAAAGATACTTTTGAGCATCTCAGGGAGAAGCTAGGAGTAATTCCCTTTCCTGAGTCTGATTAGAATTTGCAGCAAGAGCATCAGTCCTTGGTGACTAATGAATGGTTGACAACTCTACTTCTGGAGTAGTACCTATGCTTAATAGTATTTGGCACCCTTTGCCATTTATGTCAAAGGGGGAGTATATAGTAAGGGGGAGCATATACTCTGGGGGATTATATAGTCATGAAAATAAAAACATAGTCAGAGGAGCTAAAACAGTGAAGAGGAACCTTTGATTAGTGTAACACCCCAAAATTGTCATCTTGCAACCCTAACTAATTTTGTTGCATTTGTCATTCTTTTGAATCATCAAAGTCCTATTGTACTAGGCAATTTTGAGTTTTGACTGACTCTACTTGACCAAAGTGTCAAATGCAGAAAACCCTAAATCTGCATTAATCATACATTATATTTAATTCCTAAATATCAATCAATTAGCTAAACAAACCCTATGATTGAATTAAGTTAATTATAAAGTCCTAGCACTTTAATTAAATTAAATTCACCCCTTTTAGCTAAAACACATAAAAAGAAATTAAATAATATTTAATTATTAAATAAATATCCTCATTTCAATAATTGAATTTAGTTATTCAAATAATTGAGAAAAACACATTTATGAGGTCATATTCTATTTATTTAATTAAATATTCTTTCAAAAAAATCTTCTCTCCTGTTCAGAAACAGAAACTTTGAATTAATTGTGCTTTAAAGAGAAAGAAAATAGTTAAAATAAAAAGGAAAACAGTTAAAAATAAAGAGAAAACAATTCATTTTTTCTTTTAAAGAAAACTTGCTAATTTGAACAGGCTTTTCTATCTGTTTTATTTCAAAAAGGAAACTTTCTATTCTGATTAGGCTCTCAATCTATAAAAGAGCTCTCATTTCTCATTCAAACCCCCTCAATGTTTTTTATGCATTGTTAGAATAAAGAATTGTTGCTGCATTTTATAGTTCAGAATCTTATGTAAATTAAACTCACATTTTGCAATAGATTAGTTTCATTTTCTTAGATTAATCTCATATTTCTTATCATGGCTTAGTTTAATTTCATTTAGATTAATCTTGCATCTTTCGTGTTCTTATATTAATATTTCATTACATTGCATCATATTCATGGAGAAAATCCTTCATTCTTAGATTGGTCTATGGTTGTGAGACTCTTGTTCTGAGAGCTATTCGAAACCCCATCTAGATAGAAGGCAATAGGTCGAATCATATAGGCATGCAGGATGAATAACTCATATTCACTTATGTATGTTTCTGATGAACAAGGACTATGTTGAAGTGTATGGTTGAATAACAAGGCCAGATTTAACATATACTTTTCTAGCACTTGAAAATTTACTTTCTGGCCTCATTCTATTCTTTTTTTGATCAATTCTGGTTTTCGTACGTACGGCTCTATAATGAAAGTTCATGAAAAATTTCTTGCATAACCACATGACATTTTGCAAGTACATGCATTTCTTCACGCACTCTGATAGGTTTCTTCATGGGAACTATAATACTTCTTTGAACGACATTTGACCCCAGTGTTCTTTAAATTTCAATTTTTGATATCTTTGTTTCTGCTGATTTCTGACCACTAATGGTTTCTGTTTGCTATTGGCTATGTTTTTCTAGTTTTATCTCTAAAAAATCTTAATAGTGGTTTGCAGGATGCTGAGATGAAGAAAGAAATTACAAACTAATAAAATATTTACTACAGGATGCTTGTCAAAGATATACGCATTTTCATAAAACTCTCATGTCTATTTTTCAGTACTTAGAACATACTTCGATTGGTGATTAAAATGAATCATTGTCTTACGTGATTGAAGTGTTTTCTAGTTTTTAATTCCAAGAACTATATGAATGTATCCTCTCCCCTCACCTTTATGGATCTTGGGTGTAAGATAAATTCATATGATTCTTCTAGTGTGGCTACCCCCCAAGAGCTTTAGCAGAGCCAGTGAGAGTGGATTCCCAACAGGTAATCGGCTAAATCCAAGCCCTTCCAAAATGGTATATAAAAAATTCCATTATGATTAATCTCATAATGGACAGGTGTGAATTTTTTGTGGCAACCAAAATCTCCTCCAGTACCCTAGTGGTGCATTAAAGTCCTAACATCGTTAAGGTGAAAGCCTTGCTTCGAAAGGATTGGGAGAGCCCCCTTAATTGGGAAAATGACTTGACCACAACCACCTAAATGGATGTCCTCACTAAAAAATGTTGTTATAGTGTCCAAAAAACCCTCTATCTATTGGCACGGAAGGTCAGAGACTGACTAAGATGCCCCACACTTTTACGGCTCTTAGTAGAGACAACACTCCTTTGGGAAGCAATTCCTTTGGGGTTCAAAGCTTGGTGTGCCTAAGAAGTGAGCGCACATGTAAGGAGGAGCCCATGCCTCCAAGCTTCTAAGTTGTTCACTAAGAGTAAGTGTTGTTGAACTTCATTTCAAGTGGGGATTCAACAAATACTGCCCTGGCTATCCTAGGATTGTGATGTGTTTATTTTGGTACTACAAACATTCTACTTAAAGTGTTTTGTGTGGGTGTATCATTTAAACAATCAAAACAAATGTCAAATCACACAAACTATCAAACTTGAACATGTCCAAAACAATTATAACTCAAAATCTCCGTCAGAAAACAACATGATCTTGTCTCAGAAAATGCAACTTGGTCTTAACTGTCATCTTCTGTAGAATTTCATTTATCAAAACTACCAAGTCTCACGCAAAATTCTTGTATCTTCGCGTCGGTATCTGAGAGACTTCGCACAACATGCTAGAAATTGTTGCATGACATTTTTCAATCTTGCTATCATTTTATTCACTTTTATTCACCAATCTGTCATCATATTTCATGCGGGACTGCATATTTTTGCATGTGTCTGTGAGAATATTTGCGCAAGAAAGTACTTCTTTGCATGAGTCTGAAACATTTTGTCAAAATAGCGAGCAATTTCCCATCTGTTCACCATCTTTCTACTAAATCTAATATTGATTCTGGGTTTATTTATCTGCCTTCTATCTGCACACATGAGTGTGCAACTTGGTTTCTTGGGTTGAGAATTACGTGAGTCTTTCTTAAACTGGTCTCATCTCATATATTTTGATCTATTTCTACTGTTTCACCATGCCTTGTGTCACAATATTCATCTCTTGGCTGTTCTATCCTCACTTTTGATGATTTACACCAAGGATACTTCACCTTTTGGCACTTTATGTGCATCTACTTTGAGATAGTTTCAAGTGTGGTCCTAGTTCACATCCCTTGTATAATCTTTGTCTATGACTGTTACAACTCAAAGTGGAAAAATATTCCCTTTAATCAATCAAGAAGAATCTATGCTTTCCACACCATTATCAGCTACATCTAGTGAGGAATCATCTCGTTCTCCCTCTCTGGTACTTTGACCTTATGTCAAATGGTCATTTCCAGTGGATTTTAGTCAGGTTCAAAACCCTTTGTTCCAAGAGGACCCAAATTATGAAAACACTCAACCTTCTCATACTGAGTCTTTACACATTGAACACTTGTATTCTAGCAAGATGTCAGATCATGACCAATCAGGTGAACATAGCAGAGATGATCTCTCTAAAACTAGGGGTAAATTCCCTTTTCAAGACCCTCCTCCTGATGAAGAGAAAGAAATAACCCAAGGGATATCGTAGAAGCTCGCAATAATAATAACTTCATGAGAATGATGGTGGTCCTAATGAAAGAAGAGAAGGAGAAATACCTTCTTGAATTGGCCAACCAAGGATCCAAACTCCCCTCTGATTACAAGGTAGAGACACTTGTTGAGAAAGAGTAAGAAACTAAAAACTCCCACTTGCAAAAGAAAATGCAATGCATGCAAGAAAAATGCATTCAACTCATGAAGGATAGAGACAAACCCACTACACAGTTCACACTCAAAATTATTTGTCCATTCCCATTTCATAAGAGTCTATGCATGCCTCCTTTCCCCAAAGGAGTTGAACTTCCAAAGTATGATAAATACTTGGGTACTTCTGATCCCCAAGATCATTTGAGAGAGTCTGGTGCTCTCTCTATGGATTTCATACATCATCCAACCTACCTCATCTATCTCTTCCCATGTAGTTTGGGAGGGCCAGCTATGGAATGGTTCTCTAGGCTACCAAATGGCATCAAAATTTTTGACAAAATTGCCAATTTTTTTCTACAACACTATTCTCACAACATCTAACATCTGTTTCACATTCGAGATCTTTTCAACTTGAAAGAAAATCATGGTGAATCCTTCTTAACATTTCTCCAAATATGGAGATAACTTTATACAAGATATTCTCACAAAATACCTGAATCTGAAAAGTTGGACATCTTTCTACACAATCTTCTTCCCAACTTTGGGTATCAAGTACAGCTATAAGCTCCTCTAACCTTTGATGACATGATTAAGCAAGCTATGAGAATTGAGATGTTTATGGTTAAGAAAGGAGAACTGACCTTACACAAGGAACATAAACAAGGTTTTTTCTCCTTAAGAAAAGATAAACCCAAATTTCCCAAAAAGAACCAGAATGTTGTGAATAATGGAGTTGTAAATAATGTGACTCCCAAGCCTTCAAAGGCTAATTTCAATCTCACTACTACAATGCAGGCATCCAAGGCCACTAAACAAGCTGTGGAAGAATCCAAACCGAGTACTTCACATTTTTTCAGGTCTAAACCTTGGGCCCCTAGACCCAAGCGTGAATTCACTCCTTTAGGAGAACCTCTTGATACAGTTTACAAGACTCTCTTGGACAACCATTTACTCACTCTACTAGATAATTCATGACCTTATGATCTGCAACCAAGACCCTCTTGGTGGAATGAATCCGCTTATTGTGATTTTCACCAAAACAAAGGTCATAAAATGGCTACTTGTCTTAAATTGTGGCATAAAATATAGGATCTCATCAATAGTGAGGTTATTGTTGTGGGAGGTCACAACAAGAACTCAGACCACCAAGCTTTTAAAACCCCATTTCCTCCTCATGGGAAAGGTGAGTCATCCAAAGGAAAAAATACTGATGCCAAGGTCAACTATACATACACCAATAATGATAATGTCATTAATATGGTTGAGTTTGTTGATACTGAATACTATAATGTTTTCATTCTCAAGGGAAGGGAAGATACTCCCAAGTCCAAAAATCTTTTCATCTTGTGAGGGTCTACACCTCAATCCTTCAAAAAAGAACAGTCTCAAGTTAGTGAAAATGTTGTTACTCGATCTCGTGCTAAGATCATCCTCAAAGGCCCTAAGCCTTCTACGTCTACACAAACACAACCTAAAGACAAAGCTATTGTTTTCTCTACCAAAAAGAATCTGAAATTGGGTTCCTCATCTAATGCTACCAATTACAACATTCTGGATCAATTACAATGTACTAACACTCAGATCACCATCTTTAGGTTGCTAAAAATCTCCCCCTCTCATAGGGAGATCCTTGATAAAGCCCTCACTGAGGTAAATGTCCCAAAAGATCTAGATCTTGACTAATTTCAATCTATGGTAGGTCACTTGACCTCCTCCCATTACTTTTCTTTCTTTGAGGAAGATGACCATTCTTTGAGTCACCCACATAATAACCCCTTGCACATTGAAGTCATGATTGGTCCAATGTGCATTCATCGTGTTCTCATAGATAACGGTGCTGGCCTTAACATTTTCTCTGCTAGCTTGCTTATTGAGTTAGGCTATGGAAAAGACTACATAGATGCCTGCAAAAATATTGCTATTAAGGCCTATGATGAAGAAGAATGAAAATATAAAGGGCTAGTTGTGTTGCCAATCAGTGTTCGTCCCATTGAGAGAGATATTATCTGTCAAGTGCTTGAAATTCCTTTAGCATACAAAACTCTATTGGGAAGGACATGGATCGATGAAATGCAGGTTGTCCCTTCAACATACCATCAGTGCATTAAGTTCCCATTCCAAGGATTTGAAGTGACTATACCTGCTAATACACACTATGACTGCAACACACTCACAAAATCTGTTGATATCTTTGTACCCACCAATAGAGAGTCTATTGAGCTCCTCGAGACTAAACTAAAGGAAATGAAAAAGGGTCTGACACTCAAGGAAATTGACATGGGAGGATATAAGATTGAACCTATGCTATCTATTAAATCTCTACCTTTGTCTCCACATTCTTTTGAGAGACCTTCTGAGAGCACTAAACCTTCTACAGTTCCTCCTCAAACAAAATATGGTGGTACCTTTGTACAGGCCATGATACCATTAGAAGAAGAAGCTGAAAACAAGGCTATCAAAGCTTGGATTTATAAAGGGGAGGAAACCTTTGAACAAAATACTCCACCTTATGACATAAAACCTGAATAGTATGGCAAGGGTCTAACTATTATGCAACACTTTGGTTACAAAGGGAATGGTCCCATAGGTGTGAATCATAAAGGATTGATTGCACCACTTGAAGCTATTGGTCACCAAACATGTGACTCTACAGGTATAGGCTTCAAGAAGCTCACATTTCAACTAGGGATAAACAAATTTGTACCTCACACAAATCAACAACCAACACCTGAAGATACATCCAAAACTAAAGAGTCTGAAGACAACTCTAACAAAGACTACTTCCCTTGTCCCATTCCTCTAGACCTAGCAACATTCTTTGTTGAGCCAGATGATTTCATACCTTGTTTTAGTATAGTTGAGACTGACAAAAATTCTTATGATACCACCTCACTTTATCCATTAACCTATGAGTGGTGGAAAGAAATGCAAACTATAAATCCAGGTCATCAAGGTGAGTTGTACATACCACCACACTCTCAAGAGTATTTTCAACAAGAATCCTAGCCACTTCTCACTCAACAAGAAGTGGATGATGCTGCAAACACTGATGAGGTACCCAGGTAAAAAGGCACTCATTTGACCATAGCAAAATTTTTAGGCAAAACTCATCCGAAATGGGGAAAAAAGGTTGATTTCACTCATGTTCTTGATATGACACCTAATGATGAAATGAACTCTTATGAATATGAGTTCGAAAGCTTGTCATATGCCACCTTTGATAGAGATATAGATACAATTCACATGCATGAAAACCTTCTCGACGTAGGTGAAGGGTCTAGTGTAAGGTAAAACGAGTTCAATTCCATTGATGTTAACATCTCATCAACTATGGTCGCTAGGAGTCAAAGGAATTTGACTACACCTTTGGATGAGATTTCTCTAGGTATCAACTTTCTTGTCCATGCTTTTGATGATTATACTATGAACGCACTTGAACCCATCACTTCTCTTCCACTCTGTCATCCTGAGCTTATAGACTGGAACTCTCCCTCCCCATCTAATGAAGTCCTTACGTTTAAGAATGATTACGCTCTTGCTTGTTACCTCAATGCTATTGAACCTATAACATCCTCCACTCCTGAAGAAAGTGTCAACATGACTAAGGCTGATATCAAGTATCTTAGTCACAAAATTAAAAGAAGAAAAAATAGGCACTCTAATGGTGAAAACCACATTATGGTAGTGTTAGAGCCTAACAAAGTCAAAATAAAGGACATATCCAAGGGTGAAAACCTCTCCAAGGTGCCTGAGGATGAGATACTTGATATTCTTCTGAGTCATTTCTAGGAATGATCATCTATGCTTATTGAACCAACTCAAGCAATCAACTTGGGTATAGAAGTTGACCCTCAGATCATTCATTTGGCATAATCATTGTCCGAGGCAGAAAGAGAGGAATTCATTACATTCTTCTGGAGCAAAAAGATTAACTTTGCATGGAAATATTTAGACATGCCACGATTAGACCCTTATCTAATCATGCACCATTTGTCCATTGTACCAGGCATCAAGCATGTTAAACAAAAGCTTTGGAAAATGCATCTACATGTGGCTCTACTTGTCAAAGCTGAATTGGAGAAACTTGTTAAGGCAGTGTTTATCAGAGCAATTGACTATGCAGAATGGATCTCTAACATTGTTCTAGTGTCAAAACATGAAAAATCTATCCGAGTATGCATAGACTTCAGAGAACTAAATAAGGCATGTCCTAAGGATGACTTTCCATTTCCCAATATTGATATGATTGTAGATATGACAACAAGATATGAATTGTACTCACTAATGGATGGTTTCTCTGGCTACAACCAGATAAAAATCATGCCAGAGGACCAAGATAAAACTACTTTTACATGTGCATGGGGCACTTTCTATTGGAATGTCATGCCCTTTGGACTCAAAAATGCTAGTGCTACATATCAAAGAGATCTCACCACAATATTTCATAATATGATGCATAAAAAAATGGAATATTATGTTGATGACACTCTAGCTAAGAGAATGCAATAAGAGAAACACCTTGCAGATCTGGGTCCTATACTAGATCGCATGGAATAGTTTAGTCTGAGGCTCAATCCTAAGAAATGTGCACTCAGTATAACATCTATAAAATTGCTTGGTTATATCATCTCTGCAAAAGGAATCGAAGTGGATCTTGAGAAAGTTCAAGCTATCATGGAAATGCCACCACCAAATAATATCAGACAAATGATAGGACTTCAAGACCGGTTACAATTTATCTTTCACTTCATCTCACAACTGGCAGACAAGTCCCAACCATTCGCCAAGAATTTACACAAGGGTGTGGCTTACCAATGGAACAAGGAATGTGATGAGGGGTTCACACAAATCAAACAATATGTTGTGAACCCGCCAATGTTGATGCCTCCTATTCATGGGAAGATGCTTATACTTTACATCTCAGCTATGGATACATGACTGTGTGTCCTATTTGCCCAAGAAGATTAGAACAACAAAGAAAGGGCTATCTACTACATTAGTAGAACTTTGGTCTCATATGAAACAAACTATTATGTTATAGAAAAGGCTTGCCTCGCAGTAGTATTTGCTTCACAAAAATTGCGACACTACATGATGGCTCATACTACACACCTTATTTCTAATATTGATCCTCTGAAATATTGTCTGAGTAAAGATACCCTCATAGGTAGACTAGCTAAATGGGTCATGCTTCTGAGTAAATTTGATATTGAGTATGTAGAAATAAAAGCCATCAAGGGGAAAGCAATTGCAGACCAGTTGGTGGAAGCACCTCTAGTAGATCATCAACCATTAACCATCGAATTTATAGATGAGTCCATATTACTTCTCACACATCAATCCTAGACTATGTTCTTTGATGGTTCATTTACCCAAAAGGGGTCAGGTACTAGGATCCTGTTCATCACACCTCTAAGGTACTCTTTACCAAAAGTATACAAGATATTGTTTCCTTATACAAACAACATCGCCGAGTATGAAGCCTTGATCAATGGTATGAAGATTTCCCTTGAGTGGTGAGTGGACGAGTTCAATGTCCTTGGAGACTCACAATTAGTCATAAATCAAGCAAATGATATCTATTAGACAAAAGATGACAAGGTGGTGCCTTATAAATGGTTGGTTGATGACCTTAGAAAGTATTTTTTTCACATCACATTTCAACAGGTTCCAAGAGTAGAAAATAAAGTGATTGATGCCCTGGCTACTCTTGCAAACATGCTACTGATCCTAGAAAAATGATTTCTGACATGAATTCCTAGTGGAGATGTTATGCCACCTAGCCTATGATTCCCTTGAGTCTTAGATGATCTATTCTATCATTGGACATGACTCATCCCACTACCATCATATTTAATCCTACCTTCATGACCAGATTATTCTGGACACTTAAACCTGGAATGAGAAATGTCACTTAATCTGCAGTGCTTCATGGTTTGTCATCATCTCTAACGACTTGTATAGGCACAGTTTAGATGGTACCCTCCTCAGGTGTTTAGAACCTGATGAGTCCAAGCGTGTTTTAGTAGAGGTGCATGAAGGCATCTGTGGGTCTCACTCTAACGGCCTTACACTGGCCCATAAACTTATTAGACCATGTTACTATTGGCTAGATATGGAAAAAGAAGCTACACGGTTTGCTAAGTCTTGCAAACAGTGTCAACTACATGGAAATTTGATTCATGCTCCAGCCAAGGAGCTTATTCCCTTCATTAATTACTATCCATTTCAACAATGGGCCTTTGACTTGGTGGGTTAGATTTATCCCTCATCCTCAAATGAACATAAGTTCATCATCACAGCTACAGACTATTTTACCGAGTGGGTGGAGGCAGTCCCTCTCACCGTTGCCAATGGCAAATCAGTAGCAATGTTCATTCTCAACTACATCATCTATAGGTATGGTGTACCCTCAGCAATAATCACTGATAATGGGGGGCAATTCAAAAACAAGGATCTGATAGAGCTATGCTCTAAGTTTAAAATTACTCAGCATTGGTCTTCCATCTATTATCCTCAGAGTAATAGACAGGCGAAAGCATCAAACAAGACAATCCTTAAAATCATGTATCACACAGTGCACAAATCTTGATGAGATTGGCATCTCTAGATCAATCCATCTCTCTGGGAATTCATGACAAGCATAAGAACACAAATAGGGGCTACGCCCTATGCTTTGGTTTATGGAGAAGATGTTGTTTTACCAATTGAGGTTGAGATTCCTTCTCTATGAGTCTCTCTGAAAGGCCTCATTACTGATGATGATAACAAAATATCTCAGCTACAAGAGCTAGAACTACTTGATGAACATCGACAAGTGGCATTCGATCACCTTAGAGCATATCAAAAAAGGATGTCCAAGAGCTATAACAAGAAGGTTCAACCAAGGGACTTCTAACTGGTTGACCTCATTCTGAGGGAGAACCCTAAGAATCAACATTGGATCCAGAAGGGAAAATTTAAACCAAATTGTCTTGGTTTGTATGTTGTCACTGCACTTTTTGGGTCTGGCACTTACCAAATTTCTACTACTAAAGGGGAGAAACTCAAGGATCCCATCAAATCTCTTCATTTGAAATGGTTCTATAGCTGAGACATCTTTAGTGTGCTCATGTATATAGAAAAGTCCTAAAAAATTTCTAAAAATCGTAAAAAGTCCTAAAAAAATGATCATCTTAGTGAAAACCTAGCAATAGGTGCTTTGATGTATCTCCAAAAAAATTATATATTCCAAAAATACAAAAAAATTGAAAAATCCAAAAAAAAAGAAAAAAGGTGCCCTTGATGAAAACCAAGCAAATAGGCATCATGGTAGTAAAAAAAATAATTTCTACCATGAAGGTGAAAACTTGGTAAGTAGGCACCTCTTGTTCCACATTTCTATATCTATCTCAACAACACTTGGCTTTATGCATTTGCTTTCCTGCTTTCCTGCTTGCATTTCCTTTTCTGCATGCTTTTAGCTCCCATCAAGAAACCAACTTACATGGATTGAAACTAGTCATACTCTCAGGGAAACCCTCCTGGTCTAGGGGGCACTATCCTATTATCTTTTGAAGATCTACTTTGCAACAGTCACCAGTGGTTCTCATTATGTCTGCCTACTGTCGCTTAGCTTATACTAATTTCTCTCTCCTTGAGAATCTCCCTAACATCAATCACCAGTGGTTCTCACTATGTCTACCTACTGATGTCTAGTTAGTCCTACAATCTCTTCACTCAAGAATCTCTCTCACGTCAGTCACTAGTAGTTCTCACTATATCTACCTACTGTCACTATACTATTGAGATTTCTCACATCTGTTACAATTGGAGTTATACTCAAATGCTCTATCTATCGATACTCAGTCTTGATGATTCTTTGCTTTAGTTTGTACATAACTTTTGGTCACTTTTGTGACACTCTGGTTCCTTTACAAACCCTCCTGATTTGACACTGATTCAGTGCCATACACCTGGGGGAAACCAAATCTAGTTCATCCTCAAAACATACGTCAAGTTAATCATTGTTACTTTGGGGCATGGGTCCCCAATTTGATAACATCTTTAGTTTACACCCGAGTCAGTAATCTTGTCACTTCTGTAGGACAACTCACTACTGACACAAACTAGTATTTTTCAACACCACCATAAATAGTGTTTTCAACACTATCTTTGGACACATCTATTTTTTAACACACATCAAATATCTCAAACGTAAACATATATTGATAACAATCAAACACAATGCACTCACAAGCACATCAGTGTTTTTTAACACCTCATACACATACATATTCAAAAAATTTGAAACTGGCTGAGCTATGATTGAATCTTTCTTTGTATGTTGTCTGTCCTCATGGATTTCATTGATAGTTTATTTGTCTACTACTTTTTGGTCTGGTCCCGATGATCCAACAACGTCAAATAAATAGGGTGTATGTGATAAGAGCTCCCGCACTATGGCGGAAAATCCTCACATCCCTCGATCTTGTTTATTTGTATGCCATGGTGAGGTCAGTATTATCTCCTTGACTATTATTTATCTACTTGTTTATTTACAATCACACTGATGGTTATCTTGGATTTGAATGCCTCAACACTGGTGTTCTCTTGCAACATTAACTGGAAACAATGTTCAGGTCATCTTGCCTTTTGTGCCCTGGTGCTTATGTTCGTTTCCTACATTTTATCTAATGAAAGTCATATTCATATCCTTATGGTTGCAGTGGCACCAGTAAGGATTTATTGACTCCGATGTTCCAAAAATGCTCAATGATAATGATAATATGATGGGTCTCACAACCATGTCCTAGGGATTGCATCTAGCATAGGATTGCACTTTTCATTCTAGACTTGCATTGTGGCAGCAATTCGATGCTCACTTCATTGTGTTCTCCTAAATTTGTACATTGAGGGGTTCTTCTTTAGTGTCCTGGCTTCACCACTACTACACAAGTATTCGATCCTCTCTCTCTATCTTCAACTATATTCTCAATCCATTTTTGGGATCGAAATCAAAATCTGACACTCCTATATAGCTCAAAATTGCATTTTAAATTTTTTGGGAGCGACGTGATTGGACGCTTGTGAAGTTGACTTTCTGGTGTCACTTTCTTGTCAGAATCATATATAATCAACATTTCCTCAAATCTTTGACTTTTATCCTCAAAAGTCAACTTTGGTAAACTCTAGTCAACCCTAGTCAAACTTGGTCAACTAGACCTCAGCATCTCTTGAACTTGATTCTGAATCTTCTAAATTCTTCTGTAATCTATTATGAGTTCTTCTTGATCTCCGATTCAACATCTATCTCTGATTTCTCACTCTCAATCATCATTATGACATGTCATCTTTTGATTTCACTCCCGAGGGGGAGGATGATTACATCATTGAATCTATTTCCAATCAATCTGATCTGAATTCAAAAGTCCTCATTTCTAGGGGCATCTCATCACTTGGGGCATGTTCAGTTTTTCATACTTCATAATCAAAAGTGGATACTCCACAATCAATGGGGGCATCTTTGTTCCCTACATCTTGTCATCTATTAGGTATTGGGGTAATCTAATCTAGATTCCGGAGGATCAAGCTTCATTCTGGAGATGATTCTCAAAATCTCAATCTATTAAGTATCTGAGAAATCTAGCTCATATTCTTGAGGATCAAGCTTCATTCTGGAGATGGTTCTCAAAAAATTCATCTATTGGGAATTGGGACAATCTAACCCTGACTCCTGAAAATCAAGCTCCATTCTAGAGATGATTCTAAAACTCAATCTAACCAGTGTCTAGGTAGTCTAACCTAGATATTGGGGGACTAAGCTTCATTCTAGAGATAGTCCTAACATCTCTATTAACAATCTTTTTATGGACAGGTATCAGGGCAATTTAACCCTGACTCTAGAAGGTTGAGCCTCGTTCTAGGGATAGTCTTTTGAAAGATATCAATCTATTAGGTATCAGGGCAATCTAACCTGGATCCCTGAGGATCAAGCTTCATTTTGGAGATGATTCTCAAAATCTTAATCTATTAGGTATCAGGGCAATCTAACTTGGATCCTTGATGATCAAGCTCCATATGGAGATGACCCTCGAAAACTCTACTTGACTGGCATCTTGGAAATCTAACCTAGACTTCAGAGAGTTAAGCTCTGTCCTGGAGATGACTCTGAAATCTTCATCAATCGATCTTTGTATCATCAATTTTTGAAATATATTCTTTTGTGCTTCAGGCATCAGACTATTCTTTGAATCAATGCATTGTTTGCACATCAATTCAAAGAGGGGCAAAATGTAACACCCCAAAATTGGCATCTTGCAACTCTAAACAATTTTGTTGCATTTGTCATTCTTCTAAATCATCAAAGTTTTATTGTACTAGGCAATTCTAAGTTTTGACTGACTCTACTCGACCTGAGTGTCAAATGCAGAAAAGCCTAAATCTGCATTAATCATACATTATATTTAATTCCTAACTATCAATCAATTAGCTAAACAAATCCTGTGATTGAATTAATTTAATGATAAATTCCTAGCACTTTAATTAAATTAAATTCACCCCTTTTAGCTAAAACACATAAAAAGGAATTAAATAATATTTAATTATTAAATAAATATTCTCATTTCAATAATTGAATTTAATTATTCAAATAATTGAGAAAAATGCATTTATGAGGTCATATTCTATTTATTTAATTAAATATTCTTTCAAAAAAATCTTCTCTCCTGTTCAGAAACAGAAACTTTGAATTAATTGTGCTTTAAAGAGAAAGAAAATAGTTAAAATAAAAAAGAAAACAGTTAAAAACGAAGAGAAAACAATTCATTGTTTTCTTTTAAAGAAAGCTTGCTAATTTGAACTCTCTTTTCTATCTGTTTTATTTCAAAAAGGAAATTTTCTCTTCTGAGTGGGCTCTCAATCTATAAAGAGCTCCCATTTCTCATTCAAACCCCCTCAGTCTTTTTTATGCATTGTTAGAATAAATAATTGTTTCTGCATTTTATAGTTCATAATCTCATTTATATTATACTCTCATTTTGCAATAGATTAGTTTCATTTTCTTAGATTAATCTCATATTTCTTATCATGGCTTAGTTTAATTTCATTTAGATTAATCTTGCATCTTTCATGTTCTTAGATTAATCTTGCATTACATTGCATCATATTCATGGAGAAAATCCTTCATTCTTAGATTGGTCTATGGTTGTGAGACTCTCATTCTGAGAGCTATTAGAAACCCCATCTAGATAGAAGGCAACATGTCAAATCATACAGGCATGTAGGATGAATAACTCATATTCACTTCTGTATGTGGTTGATGAACAAGGACTATGTTGAAGTGTATGGTTGAATAAAAAGGCCAAATTTAACATATACAATGAGGATATTGAAAAGATTGTAAAAAGGAGGATACTTGGGGCTGATGGTGTTTTTTCATATCATATGTTGCCATAAATTTCAAAGGGGAAGATTGTTGGAGATTTTTTTCTATGAAAATAGTTGACTATATGTTTGTCATTGATGACAATATATAGTATACAATAGTGAACTCTATTCACTTTTCAGTATGTATATATGGAAGCCTTGCACTATTGTTTTTATGTTTCACACATAGTTACTATACCATGTACATACACGCAGATTCAGATGTTCAGTAATAGTTGAGTTATGTTACTCTGTTTACCAAACATAGTTTCAGAAGATTATTCTCAGAAAGCCAACAATAATTTTATTGATTCTTCAGTTGCATCTATCTAAGAGATATGAGTGTTCAAATTCATGTTTATTTATGAGTCTAAGTTAATTAACCAAATGCGGTAATTTTGTTTCATCTGAAGCATGACATTTGGGTAATTTTGGTGGAGTCGACTATGTGAAGTGATGTATCTATTTAGTTTGAGTTGTGCGGTTCTAATTATGTTTCATGCTTAGTTTGGCCAATGAAATAAGCATTGAAGGGATTCCTAAAGCTGACAAACATTATATCTTTTGGAGAAGATACTTATAGTAGTTTATTTGAAGATCACCAAGTTTGAATGATAAGAAAAGAAACAAAAAATGATAGAACAAAATGCTGATTGTTTTGGGACAGTAAAGCCATTTCATTCATCAGATAAAGATCTATGTGAAGAAGTAAAGAGTATATACAATTCATTGGAACTGATCAAGACAACAAGTCTACCTAGACAGTTCATTTTTAGATATAGTGTATATCTATTTTATTGAAGGTTGCAACCTTCACCATATTAAGTAGTGAGCTTTTGGATAGTGAGTCCTCACCCCTAACGGGGTTATTTGTAAAAGAATCCTAACAGGGTCTGACCCTTAACTAGGTCACTATACTTATTGCTTTGTAAAGATCAACTCCTAACAGGGTTGTAAGATCTTCTAACAGGGATTATGTTGAAAACAACAACAAAATGAGAAGGAGCAAGGAAATTGTTTGAACCAAAGAGCAAGGAGTAAAGAGATATACCATGAATAAATTAAAAAACTAGGAGCATTCACCAAAATCAAGACAAGGAGACAAGATTTTTAAGGGGGAAAAGCATAAAAAAAAACCCTGTGAATAAATATGAATGGGAAAATTGCATGAGAGAGAGAGAGAGAGAGAGAGAGAGAGAGAGAGAGAGAGAGAGAGAGAGAGAGAGAGAGAGAGA
>MU225156.1:902510-914479 GCA_018584345.1 Thuja plicata
GTCACCATGGACTGATGTACTTGCTGCTTTATCTAATCAGACTCGGGAAAGGGAATTACTCCCAACTTCTCCCTGAGATACTCAAAAGTATCTTTTGATAAAGGCTTTGTGAAAATATCTACCAACTTTTCTTTAGTGCTTACATAGTCCAATTTTACTTCATTATCTGCAAATTTTTCTCTAAGAAAATGGTATTTGATCTCAATGTGGTTTTTCTTTGCGTGCATCATAGGGTTCTTGGATATGTTGATAGTACTAGTGTTATCACAGTGAATAACAATAGGATAATCAACCTGTATACCAAAATCTTTAACCATCTTCTTGATCCAAACCATTGTTGAATAATCCAATGCTGCTACAACATATTCAGCTTCTGCTATTGACTGAGTGATACAATTCTTCTTTTTTCTTACCCAAGAAACCAACCTATCTCCAATAAATACTTCTCCTCTAGAAGTACTCTTCATGTCATCAATACAACCTGCCCAATCTGCATCTGTATACACATGAAGTTGTACATTTTTTGATTTAGGATACCATAAACTATAGTCTATAGTTCCCTTTAGATATCTGAATATTCTCTTTATTTCCATTAGGTGATTCTATTTTGGTTCAGCTTCAAATCTACCAACAATTCCAACTACATTAGATATGTCTGGTCTAGATTGAGTAAGAAATATAAGTTTTCCAATCATAGATTTGTACAATGTCTTGTCAACTATTATGGAATCATCCTCTTTAGAAATCTTGCTTCCTATTATCATAGGAGTGCATACTAGCTTATAGTCTTCCATCTTGAAATTCTTCAATATTTCCTTCACATATTTGGATTGATTTATGAATATTCCTTTATCTGTCTACTTTACATTTAATCCCAAAAAATATTTTATAGGAACAATCATGCTCATTTCAAATTCATTCTGCATTTCTTTTTCAAATTATGCACTAAGCTTGTCATTACCTCCAAAGATAATGTCATCAAAAAATATGGAAACAAGTAATAATCCATCAGGTGTCTCTCTTATGAATAGGTTACAATCTACTGCTCCTTTATTGAATCCAATCTTGGTAATATAACCATCTAGTCTCTCATACCAAGATCTTGGGGCCTATTTAAGTCCATAGAGTGCTTTCTTCAATCTGCATACCATGTCTGGTTTATCTGATAGATTAAATCCTTTAGGCTTTTCTATGTAGACTTCTTCCTTCAAGTCACCATTCAAAAAGGCTGATTTTACATCCATTTGATATACTTTAAAGTCTTTGAATGTTGCGTAGGCCAAGAATAACTTAATGGCTTTTAGTCTTCTCACAGGGCCAAATGTGTCAGTGTAATCTATTCCTTACCTCTATACATATCCTTTACACACCAGTATTTCTATGTTTTTGACCACTGTACCATCTTCATTCATCTTATTCTTGAATACCCACTTTGTTCCAATCACATTTTTGTCACTAGGTCTAGGAACCAATTCCCATGTATCATTTTTGATTATTTGGTCTAATTCTTCTCCATTGCTTTTTTCCAATCAAAATCCTTGCAAGCATCTTCAACACTTAAAGGTTCAATCTGTGAAAGTAAACATACCTCTTCATCCACTGTTAAACTTTTTGCTTTAGATCTATTCAAAACACTACTGCTCTAATCTCCAATGATATCATCTTTTGAATGGTATCTAGATGTGAATTTTGAAACTTTTGGTGTGAAATCCTCATCTGTAATCTATGATACTTCTTTTCTTGATTCAGGTTTATTACATGATACATCAATGTAAGAAAATATTTCTTCAATAATAGTGTCTTTACTACTAGGCCCGGGTTCATCCTCAATCATAGGTGCATATTCATAGTACGTTTCTTGAACCATGAACTTCTCATCAATCTTTACATGGGCCCTTTCAATTATCTTCTTTAATCTTAAATTAAAACATCTATATGCTTTTCTTTTAGTAGAGTAACCAAGGAAAATACCTTCATCTCTTCTAGCATCAAACTTACCAACACCATCATCTCTCTTGATGTAGCACTTGCTGCCAAATATTCTAAAGTATTTTACTGTAGGTGCACTACCAAACCAAAGTTCATAAGGTGTGTTATCTGCGCCTGGTCTTAGTTGTGTTCTGTTGATAGTATAGACTGATGTATTGACTGCATCTCTTCAATAGGTGTGTGTAACTTTTCCTTCAATCATCATAGTGTGTGTTGTATCAAGTATGATCTTGTTCCTTCTTTCTGCAATCCCATTCTACTAAGGGGTTCTGGGTGCACTCAACTATCTTTTGACTCCATATTATTCATAATAGTCATAAAAATAGTTAGAGGTGAATTCTCCTCCCCTATCTGATCTCAGACACTTTAGTTTTATCCTAGATTCATTCTCAACCTTAGCTTTGAATATTTTGAATTTCTCAAAGGCTTCATACTTCTCCTTTAAGAATGCAACCCACATCATCCTTGAAAAATCATCAACAAACATAATGAAATATTTTTCTCCATAGTATGATCTTGTTTGAGTAGGACCACATAAATCTATATGCACTAGGTCTAACTTGTTCTCAACTTAGTTCTTCTTGCTTCTGAAAGAGCTCATCACATGATTTCCCATAACACATTCCCTGCACATTGTGTCAACTGGTCTTGCAATACTTGGAAGGTCTCTAACTTCCTTGACATTTCTTATCTGTACTATATTATCAAAATTGATATGACAGAGTCTCTTGTGCCATAACAAACTATCATCCACTTTTGCAACAAAACAACTTACATCTGAATTGAGCTGAAAAACATTACCTTTTGTTTTTGAGCCTGATGCAATCATGTCTCCATCTTTGTTGCTAATGATTCATTTGTTTTCTTTGAATTCCAAATGATAACCTTTGTCAAGTATGTTGGAATTATATTGGAATGATGTACTGAGAGGGGAGGGGTGAATCAGTACCTCTAAAATTTTTTCTTGGTTAGCCTATTTAACCCTTAATCATCAGTTTGTAATTTCTTATCTAACTGTTCATCTTTCTTTATGTATATGCAATCATATCATAAGTTCTTTAGTATGTAACCATAATAGAAACATTCATGAAAATAAATAACACATAACACAAGATATGATATCACATAAAACTCATGTTAGGAAGTAAAAACTACGGTGGGGATTGTTACCCACAAGACTTCACTATCTACAGATAAGAAGGGGTTGGTTAAGGCTTGCAATTGGTCACTTCTGATGACCTACCCTATTAGGAGTATTACAATGGAGACATGTTAATATCTACTTCATTTGAAGCTTTAGAAACACTATTAAGAGATTTGTAAAGAACAGTTAAGTCCACCTTCTACAAAAGGATTTTAGATGTGATGCACTTGTTAGAATACAACTACATAAGTCTTTGATCTGATGATGTATGCAATCTCTAATTGCTAATAATAGATCCTATTAAGCTTCATATGTATAAGTAATCATCCTTCCATGATTGAATAATACCTTTATCAACTCGTCGGTAGCCTCTGTGTGTTCTTGACAACTGATGTGATCTATTTCTGAACTTTGCATGAATTCTTCCTTCTGCTCCTTAGATGCTCTTCATGGCTATCAACAACTATAAATCATACTTTCACAATTAAATTGAACATCTATTTATACTAATTTTTGGCTCAATTCTTGATTCATGCTTCCCAAGTTAACTTTAGATCCAAGGTTTACAACTTGACCTTGATCTTTAGTTAGATATGTTTTAGATCCATTAGGATGCTTTAAAACATTTACATTAAGCTTGCTTGAACCTTAAGTTATTATTTAAAACAAATTAAAACTCTATAAATAGAATTACATTACTTTATCTAACGTGTAAAACTCAGATCCACTATTTACGGGTTCTCTAACTAACTTTCAGTTTTGACAGTCGGTTTTCTTTGTCGTTGGTGTTCCTTTCTTGAACTGGTCGTCAGGTATGCCTTTTCTGTTCTCGTCAGTTTTGTTCTCAAAACTTTGTCATCAGTGATGTTCTCAATGTTATGAAATTGGCCCGTCAGTGATGTCTTGTTCACTTCATCTATGCAACACTTGTTAGTGTTCATCGGTCAAAACCATACTTAGCATTTTCTCGTGACCTTTGTGTTATTATCGGGTATGATTTTCACCGGTAATTCTTGTACTGATGATCTCTATCGATGTTTTTCACTAAGTGTATTAATGGAAAAATTAATGTCATCAATCTCCCCCTTTGACATTAGTATCAAAAACATGATATGTGCAACATACTGAGTGTATTAGTATGTACACCTGTGTATACTCCTTTCTTAGTTATTTAAATGACTCCCCCTATGTATATGTCGGTAGGTGTAAGTATATATACATATCCTTATGTACTTTTCTTTTTGATATATATGTACATAACTTTATCTATGTTTTTTTCTTTTGTACATACAATATACATTTCCTTTCCTCCATTTTTTATTCTAAAGGCAAAGGTACTTACAACTTGTCAAAAAGATTGGAATGTGAGGACTTGATCTCCTCCATCATCTTTTCCCATTTTTATTTTAGCATTTCTAGAGCCATGTGCTCCAGTGAAATCCATACATGTATATTTTAGATGTTGTCTACTACAGACATCTTGGGGGTTGCAATAAGATTTCTTACATCAGAAATATGTTGTTGTAAAATAGTAAGATTAGGCAGATTGTGTGCCTATAGTTTGGTAATCTCACCTCTTAGTTGAGTTTCAGCATCCCATATTTCTTGCCTTAGCCTGTTAGCCTCTATGACCTTCTCATGATGTGCTTTTATACTCTTTGCATGTGAGGCTAGGCTTTGTGCACTGGTTGTTACATTGGAATCTATCTTTGCTAGTTTGTCACTATTTTCTTTTGTATAATTTTCAAGCGTGCACATCTTTTGAACTAAGGTGATTGCTTTAGCAATCATTGTCTCTTATTGATTAGTTAGTTCAGAGAGCTTTACCTTGTTCAATGCCACTTCTTGGCTGATTTTATCAATTAATTTGTATTGATACTTCTTTTCTGCTTGTTCTTCTATAGCTTGTTCTGCATCTATATTTTTCTCTATGATGGCATCGATAAGAACAACAATTTGCTTCTTAACTATAGTGTTTTCTTCAAGTTTTAGCTCAGGAACAAGTTGTTGGAGAATATCTCTTTCCTTGTCAAGTGCCATTGATTCTCTATGTTCTTGTATCATTTTATTTTGAATGGCTTTTCTTTGACATAGCACTCCAAACTCTTGAAGTTTATCACTGTCCAAAGTGGTAATATCCCAATTTGGAACTTCTATCTCTTCATCCAGTGTAACAGCTAAGATGTCTTTCTTTACTATTTTCTTCTTCTTCTTTGGCTGTGGGGTAGTTGAATGTACTATCATCTATAGAGCATGAGATTGGGTTGATTTTGTAGGTGAGGGTCGAGAAGATGTGGCATTCTTTTGAATTTTTTTGATTAGAAGATCCACCATTCTCGTTGTACTCTAATCCTGTGTAGTTATTTACTCTCCTTTGTCCATCAATAAAATCATCCATCCTTTTTTTTCTATCCTCAGCCTTTTTAACTAATTCATTGTGTTGATTCTGGACTTTGATTTCATGCTTCAATTTTTTCGTTCTCTTCTCTTAGCTCACCTATGATCTATATTCTTTCAATGAGTTCTATATTTAATCTGTTTGCTTCTTGACTCATAAGAATTATCTGGTTGGTAACCTCATGGTGATGCTCAATGAGTCTTAGAATCTCTGATTCTTTCTCTTGTAGTTTCTCTGTAATTTTCCTCCTATCATCAATGGCTAGAGTTCTTTCATTTTTATCTTTTCTTGCATCATTCATGACATCAATCATTTTCACCATTTGAGTCTCTTGACCAATTTGCAGCATCTTGATTTAATCTGTCAGATGTAGATTGATCTCTTGTATACTTGTAATTTCTTCAACTGATGCGTCTAAAGCTTTGCTCATTGATGATTCCACTATTTCAATGTAATCTAGTATTTCCAATTCTTTGTAGTCTTTCTCATTCAGTCTAATTGCCATAATCTTTCTTTCATCAAGAAATTTTCTTAGTTTTTTTTTTGCCTCCTTATTCTGCTCATAGTTTATTTGCATCTGTAACTACTCATTCTCAATAGTCATGTCCAGTCTAAACTTGTCCATTTCTCTGATCGTTTCTCTCAAGTCTTTAATATTTTCAACAGAGAGACTTAGCTCTGATACCAATTGTTGGAATTATATTGGAATGATGTACTGAGAGGGGAGGGGTGAATCAGCACCTCTAAAAAATTTTCTTGGTTAGCACATTTAACCCTTAATCATCAGTTTGTAATTTCTTATCTAACTGTTCATCTTTCTTTGTGTATATGCAATCATATCATAAGTTCTTTAGTATGTAACCATAACAGAAACATTCATGAAAATAGATAACACATAACACAAGATATGATATCACAGAAAACTCCTGTTAGGAAGTAAAAACTATGGTAGGGATTGTTACCCACAAGACTTCACTATCTGTAGATAAGAAGGGGCCAGTTAAGGCTTACAATTGGTCACTTCTGATGACCTACCCTGTTAGAAGTATTATAGTGGAGACCTGTTAAGATCTACTTCATTTGAAGCTTTAGAAACACTGTTAAGTGTGCAATTTGTTAAGAGATTTGTAAAGAATGGTTAAGTCCACCTTCTACAAAAGGATTTTAGATGTGATGCACTTGTTAGAATGCAACTACATAAGTATTTGATCTGATGATGTATGCAATCTCTAATTTCTGATAACATATCCTATTAAGCTTCATATATATAAGTAATCATCCTTCCATGATTGAATAATACCTTTATCTGCTCATAAGTAGCCTCTGTGTGTTCTTGACAACTGATGTGATCTATTTCTAAACTTTGCATGAATTCTGCCTTCTACTCCTTAGATGCTCTTCGTGGCTATCAACAACTATCAATCATACTTTCACAATTGAATTGAACATCTATTTATACTAGTTTTTGGCTCAATTCTTGATTCACACTTTGCAAGTTAACTCTAGATCCAAGGTTTACAACTTGACCTTGATCTTTAGTTAGATATGTTTTGGATCCATTAGGATTCTTTAAAACATTTACATTAATCTTTCTTGACCCTTAAGTTATTATTTAAAACAAATTAAAACTCTATAGATAGAATTACATTTCTTTATCCGACGTGTAAAACTCAGATCCACTGTTTGCAAGTTCTCTAACTGACTGTCGGTTCTGACGGTCAGTTCTCTTTGTCATCAGTGTTCCTTTCTTGAACTGGTCATCGGGTATGCCTTTTTTGTTCCCGTCAGTTTTATTCTCAAAACTGTATTTTCGGTGATGTTCTCAATGTTATAAAATTGACCCATTGGTGATGTCCTATTCACTTCATCTGTGCAACACTTGTTAGTGTTCGTCGGTCAATTCCATACTTAGCATTATATTGTGACCTTTGTGTTCTTATCGGGTATGCTGTTCATCGGTAATGCTTGTACCGATGATCTCTGTCAATGTTTTTCACTAAGTGTACTAATGGAAAAATTAATGTCATCAAGGTATCTGCCCAACACTTAATAAATTGTGGTGTAATCCATCAACATACAGAACATCATCTATTTTATTCTTTCCATCCAGGGTGATATATCCTCTACCTATGATAGGTTTGGGAGTGTTATCTTCAAATCTATCAATACCACCTTTGTACTTGTCTATATGAACAAATCTATCTTTATCACCTGACATGTGGTGAGAGCATCCACTATCAATGATCCAATTGGTTCTGATGTCTTGTTTGGAAATTAAGGCTAACTCCTGTGCTTCCTTTTCATCTTTAATGTCCATTTCCTCAAGTAATTTTTCCATGTCTTTAATGGAAATGAATCCAATTTCATCCTCACCTGAATCTTCATCTGTTACACCTTCTTCAACATGATAGCATTATTTTCGGTATTTAGGTTTATAATCAGACCTGAATTTCTTTACTCTTGTGGGACACTTGGATGCAAAGTGACCAATCTTGTTGCATGAAAAACATTTGAATGGGAGTTGTCCTTCATACTTTCCTTTTCCTTTCTTTTCTCTTTTAGAAATCATGGCAATAATTTCTTCTAGTTCTTCATCAACTTCTTCTTGGTCATTAGAAGTGTGTAAATTTTTCTTACTATGAATTGATGCTTTGAAGGCTGTTTCACTTTTGGGTTCAGTCTTCAGTCTTGATATCTCAAATGCAGAGATTTTACTAATCAAAGTCTCTCTCTTGAAGTCTTTTGAAAATTGCATGGTTTCATCTAGAATATTGATCTTTCTCTCATAGTCTGTTGTCAATGTGGTCATCAATTTTTCCATTACGTCTTCTTCTGAGATTTATCCACTATTGTTTCTGATTCTAGAAACTACTTTATTTATCCTCTGAAGATTGTTGTACTTCTTTTTCCATGTATTCCTGCACACATTCTTTTCTTGGATATCTCCTTCAAACATGTCTTCTAAATACTTCCATATTGTGTATGCCTTGTCTACTCTCTTGATCTCAAAGAATTCACTATCAGATAATGCACTTATAAGGGCTTATTTGGCAATTGCATTAGTTGTGAATGTATCCTTTTGTTTACTAGTAGCATCATCTCTTGCAACATCTTTTAGAGAGGGAATAACAACTTCTTGTGTGTCTATCACAAAGATGTCAAAACCAACACATTGTAGACGTGTTATCATTTTGTTCTTCCAATCCAGATAATTCTCTCCATTGAACTTAGGACTCTCTTTTCTAAAGTATGTCATCTAGTCTACCTTAAGCTGTTAGGCTTTCTCTTCAAGGCACTTGGCTCTGATACCAATTGTTAGAATAGTCCCAAAGAATAACTGAGAAGGGGGGTGTGTGAATCAGTTATTAGATAATTTAATTCTTTTCTCTTATTAATTCTAGAATACAATAAATTAAATGCACATTTAGATAACACAATAGACAACACCACAATTTGGTTATGGGGAAACCAAATGGTAAAAACCCTGGTTGGAATTAGTACCCACAATGAACTATACTTGTTTATAATAATCCTTGTTAGAAGATCTTGCAACCCTGTTAGGAGTTGATCTTTACAATATAATGAGTATAGTGACCTGGTTAAGGGTCTGACCCTGTTAGGAGTCTTTTACAAATAACCCTATTAAGGGTGACGACTCACTGTCCAAAAGCTCACTGCTTCAATGGTGAAGGCTACAACCTTCTATAGAATAGATATGCACTATATATGATGATGAACTATAGAGTATACCTACTTTCTTACTCAGTTCCAATGTATTGTAATCTTTCACTTCTTCTTCACATGGATCCTTGATGAATGAAACACAACTGATATTCTGCTTTGTACTTTTTCTATCACTTTTCTTATCATTCACACTTAGCGTTCACAAAAGAAATACTATAATTATCTTTCTCAAAGTATGAGATCATGGGACCTCTTTAGGAAACTCTTTATAACATCCTTGTTGGCTTAACTAACCATGCAAGCATAATTACAATTGTGCAATATAAACTGAATAGACGCGATGCTTCACCAAGTCAGCCTCACCAAATTAACTCTAACATTGTAATCTTCTTGAAACATGTTTGGAACCTTCAAATAACTATCTTCAACTCATAATTAAACTTGAATATACACACACATATCTTGAAGATAAGAGTAACTCAAGTACCAATGCAATACATCAGCTTTGTACAGATAAACTCCAGAAATTGTAACTGCCGCTAAAAGAATTATACAACACAATTGAAAATTCATATATGAGTCTATATGTATGAACAAAACATAAACAACATATCTAAAACATGAATATAACCACAGAAGGCTTAATAGAATCATTCTGATAAGTACATACAAAACACTACTGTATATTATATGTTGTCATCAATGACAAACATACAATCAACTAACTGCTAGAAGTAAATCTCCAACAAATTGACCCTAATTAACTAATTAATCCCTCCACTCATTCTCTCTCCTCCCATCACATCCTCCTAATCCTCCAACTTTCCCTCTAAACCTAAGCCTAATCACTCCCTAAGTATGTGCACAATCCTAATCCAAGGATTAAGAACTCAACCCCAATCCCAAAGTCAACTCTCATATCACATCACTCAAATCCCCATCCATACCTTATAAAGTCTTCCTTAAATTCTCTTACATCCCTCTTACACACTCCATCCATATCTTACATCTTTGTCCCCTCTCACATCTCCCAAAATGGTCACATTCCCCCATTATTCGAAACCTCTCTTCTTGTGACACTTGTCACACTGAGAGCCATTTGAAAAAGAAAAATCCATGTGCTCTCCCTCAAATGAATCTCTGCCCTTCCTCAAGTTTTCATCTTGGCCATCCATTTCATCCTCTCTTTGCCTATAAATTGAAGGTTCATTTCCTTCATTTTCATCCACTTTTTATGCATTATTACCATGTCCATTTGAAGAGCAAAAACCATCAATCACAAGCCTTATAATGCCCAAATATTCCTACACCATTGAAGCTTGAGAAAACTTAATTGAGAACACATCCAATCCATTAGAAAAATCTGACAGTAATAACTGAGAGGGGGGGGAGGGTGAATCAGTGGCCTCAAAATTTTATCCTTTAATCACTAACCACCAATCAAATAAACCTCAGATTATTAAGTCCTTACAAGATGCATGCCATGAAATACTTATAATCATTAATTATCTGTCAGTTTTCCTTGTCTGTCCTTATTCTCTTTGATTACCGATATGCAGTATAACTATTTACCAAAATATAGTAAATAAGCATAGTATACCGATATATCCAGAAATACATATGTGAAATGTAAAACAGTAAAGTAATAAACCATACACACATAACACTTGGATTTTAATGTGGAAACCCTGCTGAGGGAAAAAAACCACTGGGACCAGTACCCCCAAATTTTCACTCTTCTAAAGTGAGCCCTGTTAAGAGCCAACCCTGTTAAAGGTTACAAACACACTATTAGGTGTGACCTTGTTAGAGGATTTTATACATATAGGTTGTCACTTAGTATCGGGAAACTCAATTTGCTACCATCCTTGAATCAGCCTCTTTCTTAGATTGTCAATAGGCTTTAGGAAAATCTAGTGCTACTTTCATGAATCAACCTTTTTGGCACTCCTTGGGATGTACCTCAATATATAGAAGAATATTAAGTCCTACTCTATTAAGAGACTTGATGCTTCAATGGTTAAACTGAAACAAAATGACCTATTTATAATGCAACTTGAATTGCAGATTTTCAGATCTATTTAAGTACATTACCTCTCTGATCAATAGATCAATTCAATTATTTGTGCTCCACACTTTCTGCTCTGTGATGTTGTGCTCACTATTTGTTGGTGTCTGCAAAATTATTTAGCTCTCCCTTAGCTTGATTGATCAGGACTGTATGAAATTATCCTTCATCAGTTTCTCTGTAGCATCTTCTTTTATTCACTCCCCTTAATTTATTTTCTGTGAATGTCCATTGGAAATGAATAATGCTTGTCTCTTATATAGACATGATATTCCTTAATTCTTGATTCTTGGCATGAAAAAAAATCTAGCCAATCTGATTTAAAGCATAAATCATGATTTATCTTGTAGTTATCTTCTTGCCAATTGTACAAATCTTCTTTAAATCAATCACTTAACTCTGGTCAAATAAAACAATGAAAACAACCAGTTAAGTCTATCTTTAGCTCTTGCTAGCTAGATATTTTGTCATTTTTTGAACTCTCTATTCTTTCGGTTAACTCTTCAGTTAGTCGTCGATTACAACTGCTAGTTCCATTGGTGTGGCTCCAGTTAGCTTTGGGATCTCCATCCATCGGAAATCATTGGATTTTACTTGTCAGGCAATTTTTTTTTAGCTCGTCGGGCATCCTGTGATTTTGCTTCATCAAGAAACACTGTCTTTTCTCATTGGGTATTGATGAAGGG
>MU225156.1:923135-937316 GCA_018584345.1 Thuja plicata
ATAGATCATCAGAAAGACTACCTTCTAACTAAACCTATCTATTCTAAGAATGCATATTCTACTAATGAGAACAGAAGCAGAATCATATACAGATAGCAAATAGAATTGCTTAGACTGCAACTACTAACCATGAAATGGAATTCAAGCAGAAATTACAGCTCCATATACAATTGTACTTTCCATTCAGATGCAATCTAAATAACAAGGTGAATAGCAGAAGAATCATACATGATGGGTAAATAGAATTACTTTCACTACAATCACATACATGAAATGGAATCCAGCAGATAATTGAAACTTCATATATAATTGTCCTGTCTATTCACATGCAGATATGAACTAAAATGGAACAACAAACAAGGAAAAAAAAGCCTCTGTAAATGGAATTACTTCTGCTTCAATAACTAGTTTTTCGACCCTCTATACTGAATTCTTTACAGAATTTATAAACTCTACAATACATCAGGCTTCTAAGAGCCAATGACCTTCCCTCTTCTTCGAATACAAAGAGACAAAATGCAAAGAAAAAGACTTTTCGAATCTGAGAACTGGAACAATCACTATAGAATCTGAAACTCTTCATCTCCAACTAGCATTATCGAGCTAAATCCATTGGGCCATGGAGTCGAAACATCATTTACTTTTTTGAATGATTTCAAAACGCCCCATGTGGTCAAAATCTTAAAAGACTTTGAAACCATGGATATATCGGCCGGCGGAAAATTCCAAATCAGCTTCTCCTTGGCGAAAAAATCAAAAAGTGCTTCTCCTTGGCGGAAAACTCAAAAAGTGCTTCTCCTTGGCAGAAAACTCAAAAAGTGCTTCTCCTTGGCGAAAAAATCAAAAAGTGCTTCTCCTTGGTGGAAAATGAACATGGGAGGTCATTTTCCACTTTCTTTGCGGAAATCCACTTGATGAGTGCGGCCTCCACTATGAAGCATTTATCTTTGCGGAAATCCACTTGATGAGTGCGTTTTTTGCAATGGAGTAGTGCTTGGGCGTATTTCCACCCGTCAAGTTTAGGTACGCGGGGCTTTTCATAACTTAAAAAATGTGCTTTAATCTTTTAATAATAATTGAAAACTCTTTCTTTTGTTATGACTCATTTATAACATTACTCATTACTTTTGCGAAAAAGCACCTAACAGGTGCGAAACCCGCAACCTTGTAATATTTAGTTTTGCGGAAAATGCACAATGAGGTGTGATTTCTGCAATGGCGCATCGGAAACACAATTTTTCGCCTTGAAAGATCTCCGCTATCTTTAATCCAAATTGCATTCTATTTTTTTTCATTGGGATCATTGAGGTTCAGAGAACCGATCCATGTATTAATTCCATGGAGAAAATCCATTGTTACCATTTTTTAAAATGCACTGGATCAATGCATATTTGGCTCTGTTATACTTTCAAATGGTCGGTCCACACCTTTAATTTCTCATTCTTCAATCTTTTAGGACAATGTCTTGAGGTCCTCTAAACACTGTCTTATGAAGTAAAATCTAAATATTTCAATGTCGGCCTTGTCAATGTATCATCCATATGAAGAATCTTCTCTGGTTCTATTGAATGCCTGAAACTTATGACTCCCAAACATCATTCCATCTGCTGAAAAAGATCATCAATAGGAGCATATTATCTTTTCCGGGTTGGGATCTACAACCTACCCAGAATAAAGAGACTTTGAAAGCAACCCACCCGGCATGAAGCAAGAAGGCAATGGCAGGGAAACCCGACAAAGAATTCCTATCCTTGGGAAGACTTAGACCTAGACATAACCAGACTGACTTGACATGGCCATATGACTCTAATAATGCCAAAAAAAATGGGTGACTGAAAGTCAGACAACAATTTACTCTTCAAGAGATCAACAAACTTCAACTGTAACCTTTAGGAGTATAATTGATTCTATATAAAATACTCTGAAAATGATTGGTTTGGATAGTATTTGAATATTTGGATGATGACAGTTTATCAAACCAATTCCTAGACTAGTGCCTATCCTTTGGGCTTATAGAGTCAATAATTTGAAGTTTACAACAATACACAAAAACAAAATGATGTAAGATTCCTTACAACTTACATGTAATTCAGATAAAATGTCTTACAAGTTATCTTTTCACCTCTATAGTATCATATCAAATCCTTAACTATCATTATGCTCCCTCAAAACTACTTACAAAACTTAGTTCTTTCCTTGAAATAAACTTGCAAGTAATTAGATAGCTACCTTATAGCTAAAATGCTTACAATTGCCTTACAAATTTAAACATAAAAGAGCATACACAACAAATAAAGAGACAACAATGAAGATAGAGTAAAATTGCATTGTATTTTATTGATATGATCTTGCTTTAGTACATACAAAGCTTAAAAGCTTAAAGATACAGACACAAATCTAGAAAGTCTGATTTTCAATATATTTCATCTCTCTGAACTATTACAATTTTGGTCTATTTATAGGTCCTTAACCATCTTGAAATCCTTCATGTTAGGATGCAACAAGCTTTAGATGGTTTAAGGAACCTAACCCTAAAAAGTATAGAAAATACAAAAGAAGAGAATGTAGAAGCGGTGGAAGGATAAAAACATGGGATAAAATCTGATACTCTTTGTCCTTAACTGGAATCTGGCGCCTTTGTCTGACAATGTTCAGGATAGCTTCTGGTATTTATAGCAAGACTAAGTGACCGCCATTACAAGCTAACTTACACTCATCTTCATTAATAGCTGACCTCCTTGTGCTCAATGATGAGGCGCCAAGTGTTCCCCTTCATTCTTCATCTAGGACCTCTTCCTCCACCACAGGCTTCATTTTCTTGGGCCTAGTTATTAGGTCCTATGCTATCACTTCATCCTTTGTTGGCCACTTAAAGCTCTATGTGCTCTATACTTGTGCCTTCTACCTTTCCCATCTGACATCTGTGATGCTTTTTACATCCATTAAGAATTTGTTCATGTTAGTTTCTGCTTTGAAGGCTTCATCCAAAATCTTATTGAAACCTTCCAAATATAGATCTGATCCTGAAATAAATGCCTCATTGCTAGGCATTTTGCTATCAAATTCACTCCTCCAGGCCTTTAATGCCTTCACTTGGTCATCTTCT
Organism: Thuja plicata; assembly: GCA_018584345.1. Taxonomy (NCBI): domain Eukaryota; kingdom Viridiplantae; phylum Streptophyta; class Pinopsida; order Cupressales; family Cupressaceae; genus Thuja; species Thuja plicata. Next base: position 926,242 of record MU225156.1, read on the forward strand.
CCTTTCAGAGGAGGAACAAATCTATTAAAATTTGGAGAAAATAGGCTCAACTTAGCCTCTACCTAATTCAATTTACCCTTGAAGAATGATAAGGCTATGTTAACCTTCTTGATTTCATCCTCAACCTTAGTTACAACCTCAGGTAAATCTGGTCTAAGGGGCTGCAAATAAGCAAGCTTTTCAAATAGTTGAACCCTAGGACACCAATTAATAAAATAGGGGTTCAAAGTGGAAATGTACCCTGTTACTTCTGTGTGTAAAGTGGGAAAATTATTATAAGCATTCAAGATGACATCTATTTTATCCTTCAGAATATCGATCCTATGCTGCAGAATGCATTTAAATGCATTTAGGGAAACCTCATTCTTATTTTTTCCCACATCTTGTTTTTCAACTACTTCCTCTTATTTTGCCTTTTCCTCTATGTGTAAGGGTTGTTGTGGAGGCACATAAACCACCTCAAGTTTCTCTTCTAGTTTCTTTAGCAACTCAGTAATTGCCTTATCCTACTGATGTATTTTTATATGGCACAATTCCATATCCTTAGCTAGGGCACTAGTTTCCTCAATCAGAATGCTACAATTCTCAGACAGTTGCTTTATCTTGTCTTCATTTAAGTGAGCCTAGTGAGTCATGATCTGAGAAATTTCTAGATCTCCTGTATTCTGCACTGTCTAGACCATTTGATTCCCCACCATATTCTCTTGAATATTCACCAATTAAGGCTTTTGGTCCTTGGGACATAGGCTCCACATGGCAAAGGCTTGTAATTTTGGACAATATCCAAATCCTTTTATCATATCACCCATCTGAACTTTGCTTGCCATTTTAAAGTCTGGCTACTTCTTGATTTGGTCAATGATGAATGTTGAGGCCAAGTCCCAACCCTCTGCAAGAAAAATGCCACTGTTCAAAACCATTTTCCTTGCCTCATCTGGTGAGACATCTTTTTTGTCAGGGTCATAGGCTTGTAAAGCTAAAAAATCCTCATTTGTAACCGTTTCTTCTCCATCTACTTTAAATTGAGCCCTTATGTAGTCTTTCTTATGCCATCTCAAAAAGCCTTTGAATTCACCAGTCTTAATGAAATTATCATCACTCATAAATTGTTGCTGATGTAACAATCTCTCATCAATACATGCCTTTAGAGGAAACTCTATATTCTCTTCTTCATCCTGTTGCTGCCTCTTCCCCTATCTAATTAGCTTTCTTAGGTTATGATCATATAACCTATTTCCAAGAATGAGGGCATTTACTTTATCTCTCTTCTTCTCCTTTCTAACAAATGAAGTCTAACCAATGTCAACTTTTTTCCTCTTAGTAGAAGGCTCTTCTACGTCATCTGGCTGAGAGACCTCTGTTAGGTCAATGATATGGCCCTCTCCTCTCTGCAACTGTGGTGCTTCTGCAACATCCTATTAGGGTTGATCAAACTAAGGTGGACGGGCATAATCACCATCACCATTACTATCATACTCTGATTCTGAATGCTCAGGCTCTTTAGCTCATTTCTTATCCAAGACATTGTGCAATTGTTCACAGAGTATGTAAAAATTATCAATCATAGCCTCAATCCTGTCAAAATAAGGCAGATCAGGGTAAAAGCCTCTGAAAGACAACCCATTCCTCTTAATTTGCTTTTCAAGATTTAGCAATTCCTAAATCCTCTCTCTTATTGCTCTGATTTCATCTTCATCAAGAATATTTCTAGTCACATCCTCTTCTATGCATAAACAATGCAAATTTGTGATAGGGATGGTAGGAGTCAAAACTTTCCTAACTCCTACCGTGAATTCCTCAGGGTCAATGTATCTATATGATGCTTCCCCCATTCTAAAGCTCTCCAACCATTTACTGACTCAATCAATGGCACCCTTGCCAATGGTAAAATTAAAGATGTTGAACTATCTAGGGGTTTAGGTCCCCTTCCTGTGTGCCACAAAATGTTCATTATCTGTTAACAATAGTTTCCAGATGAATTCCATGGCAGTAACTCTGGATGGCACATGGTAAGGTAAGACATGAGGTGGATGAGTGCATCCATATACCCTAATCATGGTGAAATTCTCCTCTAAGAAGAAGTATCCCCAGTTATGATCACCTTCCCACTTGTCTATATACTCACAAGGCCTCAATAGTTGTAGCACCTTGATTAGGAGCCTAGTTTTGCTGATACCCATGCTCTGCATTATTGGATATACAATCCAGTTTTCAAACCCGCAGAAGTCACAATCCTTGGATGTATAATTCCAAATCCTAACCCAAAACTAAATGGGATTAGGCCGGTCTTGAAAAATCCTCTGAGGATTCAAGTTGTTCACATTCATGATCCCATAGTTAAAATGCAGTAACAAATGCATCAGGATGGAATAGTGAAAGAACCTAGGTTCTTTCTCTTTGGGATCCTTCATCTTCTTCTGCATAGCTACAAATCCTTCATGCATCTTGTCAATAATGTACTGTATGTAGTCATAATTGGTGCTAGAATGCACCTCTTGTAAGTCAAGTACCATCATCAAAATTCCAGCATTTATTTTCTCAGCTCCTCCATCTCTCCCTAACACTCTACACAGGGCATAAGCAATATACTTGATATAAAAATGTAGGTCCTTAAAGAAATAGGATGCAGTCCCTGGTATAGGAGTGAGATGGTTCCTAACCTCTTTGAGCATATGCTTTTGTAATTGACCCCTAGAAATACTAGGCTTTAACCTATACCTCTCCTCTTTCTTAGTAATATTTATTTTGGTGGACATGGTACTGTATAAGCCAAAGGCTTGCATAAATGAATTTCTATTCAAAATTAAAAGGGAAGTGCCATCATTTTTCTTAATTATCCTAGAAAGGACATCATAGTGCCTGGAAAAACCTAGAAACAAGTCTACATCTATATAGACATCAGGGACAATTAACCTAGCAAGACCACAAGTCCAAGGGTTTGACACTAGGATAGCTTTATCAGAATTATTGTAGAAGTATTTGTAAAGAGAAAAAACCTGTTGATCCCAGAGTACAAGCATCTCTGATCTCATAGTAGTCGTCTGCCAACAAATTTGCATTGGCCCTCTTTTTATTTGTAGAACCTGGCAACAACTTCAGGAATTCATCAGAGTAATTCCTTTTTCCTTTTGCATCATCATCAACTTCATCACTTCTCCCACTGGTCGTAGCAACACTGACCGCTTTACTCATCTTGCTCCATTTCAATCCTCTCTTTTACTAATATTGAAACTAATCTCCTATTAGGATTCACCACTCTTCTCTGTGCACAGTTTAGCAATTCAAGAAACTTGATAACCAGCTAGGTACTCTACAACTAATGAATTTCTACTTTTTTGATAACAAAAGACCTAGCACCTCTTCGCTCTGCAATTCTGAAAGTATGATAAGTTGAAAATGAGCTTTGATCAACTCTTTATGGTAACCTTTCTAAGTACATAGCTCATCATTTGAAAGACAATATATTTTTCTTTCAATTTAGCACACTGTGAAATTGATTGAAATCCTAGCCGTAGTTCATGAGTGTGATAGGAGATCAAAATCATATATGTGCATTTTCAGAAAATACCTTATAAAATTTGAAGAAGGTGACATGTCTTTAGATGATTGGTTCTCCATCAGACATCTCAGCTACCCTTTTCATATAGTAATCAATATTCTGGATATTCATTGGACACCAAATATTTCACGTTGTCACGTCAGCAACTGCCCCTTTTATGAATTTTCATATTCAGCGACAACGTAACTGTGTAGTATCTCCTTCTCCCTGAAAAAACTCCTTAACCCTTAATTCTTTTGGAGATCTAGCGACTGTGTTATTTTCCTGCTTGGCTAACCATAGTCCACTTCTGGCGATCACATGACTAAAGGAATGAAAGTCGCTAGATGAAATACTTAACTCAAAGTTCATTTTGGAGACTCTGTGACTGATGGTTATCTTCACCTTTCACTATTATCTCCAAGTCACTAAATGTTATTTTTATTTACGAGACCCCGTGACTAACCTTAGTCACCCAATCATTGTTTACAAATGTTAGTTGACAATTCTTTCAGAGACTACGTGACAAACTTCAACTTTTGATTTTAATTCAGAGACTACATGAAAAATGGTTATCTCATTTTTGCGAGCACTTTTACCTTTAGGCACTTTCAATCAGAGACTTTACGACCACCATTGATCTTTTCACCTTTTGCATCCGATGGCTCCACTAAGTCACTGAGTAATCCTTAATACCTTGAAATTATTTAGAGACTACGCGACAACAAAGTACTCTATACTCTTAGTCTCCTAATCGCCAGATGACCTCCTTCTTTTGGGAGACCATGCAACTAACCTTTATCTTGTGCAATGTGGACACGTGTATCTTCTAACCATTTGTCTCTGAATCACTGAATAAACACTGACTTATCATTTTAATCTAGCGACTACCCGACTATCTCATATTCTAAACACCTTGCGGTTTGTCACAAAGTCTCAGCATCTTTTACTTAACTTTCATCTGACTTGGAGACTACGTGACACAAATCCTTTAACACATCACTTAACTTTACCCAATTTGGAGACCCCACGACTGATGCAATCGCTAAGTCTCATAAACATTTACTAAATGTTGGCTTCTTCATGCGACATCATGACTTAACTATTTGCCTTGGCTGATGACTGCTAATGTGCTTCTTTATTGGGATACTTTGTGACTGAAGGGCTCCACCAAGTCTGACAAAAAAGTAAAGAATATTTTGTTTCCTCCAGAGACATCCCGACAATAGTTAATCTCCAAGTCTTATAAAAATAAAGAATATTCTCCTAAGATCAAGTGACCAAGAGACTATTGTAAAAATCACATGACTTAAGATGTTCAAAAAGGTAATGCAAGAATAGAAACCTAATTATCATTTTTAGGGCTTTTTTGCATTTTGATTTAGAACAGAGCTTAGGGTTTTGGGGTTTTTGCACTATTTATGTAGATTTTGACCTAAAGACCCAGAATTTTCACAGGGACATTACGAGAATGAGATACTTCTGACTTGGGAAAGAGAAGAGCATGAGGCCAATCAAAAATTTAGGACAAACAAACAAAAACTAGGAATACAACCAACAGTGGCTCTACCTAAGGATTGACTAAACACAATTTATGGCAAAGAACCATAGAATCTTTGGTTGCAGACCTTTCAAAAAAAAAATGAAGAAGACACCCAAAACAAAAGGGAAACCATTTACAGTATTTACAAACACAAAGGGAAAGTATTCACAATATGATACATATTTACTTGTGCATTACTTTTATTTTTAATCAAAGAAAGGCTTCAATAATTGCCCATGCACAGGCAACTCAAAATCCTCTCCACGCATATTCTTCAATAAATAAGAGTCTTTGCCAAAATTTTCTGAGACAATAAATGGTCCTAGCCATAAGGACTCAAATTTTTTGTGCTTACCTTTGTCTTTTTCTCTTGCATTTCATTGGAGAACTAGGTCACCATCTTGGAATTTTCTCTTAGTAGCCCTCTTATCAAAAAGGTATTTCATCTTCTGCTACAACTTTATGTTTTCCTTCTGACTATTTCTCCTTGGTTCATCTAGTTCAATCAGCTAAATCATTCTATTCTACAGATTATCAGAAACATCTAAATGTTCCTCTTGTATAAATTGACATATTGGTAATAAATTATTAATTGGAAACCTTGCTTGTAAACCATATATTAGCTCAAAAGAAGATTTACCAATCACTTTTTTAAGTGTTATTCTGTCAGCCCAAAGTGCTAATTTCAACTTAGTGTGCCATGTTCTTTTATTCTGTTCCAGAGTACTTTTTAGTATTTTCAAAATACTCTTGTTACTAGACTCAGCTTATCCATTAGCCTATGGATGATATGGGGATGAATATGATATTGTGATCCCATATTTTTCATAGAAACTTTTCATTTCTTCTTATCTAAAACTCATGGCATTGTCCATTACTAACTTAGCGGGTACACCAAATTTGGTTATAATATTCTCCATGATAAATTCAGTGACTACCTTGCTTGTTTCTTTCTTTGTAGGGATGGCTTCAATCCACTTACTAAAATAATTTGTGACAACTAATATCCAACTATTTCCACCACTAGATTTCTCTTGAAATTCACCAATAAAGTCAACTCCCCACATAGAAAAAGGAGCTTCAGAACTCAGGTTCAGCAACAGAGCACCTAAAAATTTTATTTTATTGGAAAACCTTTGACAAGGTTCACATTTCCTGATATGCACATAAGTATCCTTGAATAAAGTAGGGAAATAATACCCTGCCCTTAAAATCTTGTGGGCAGTAGTTTTAGCAAAAAAATGACCTCCACATTCTCCTTCATGCATTTCACTCAAAAATTTCTTAGCTTGGTATCTGTCAAGGAATAACAATAGTACACCATTATTATCTTTCCAAAACAAGTCACCTTGGATCAGAGTGTACCTTTGAGTTTGCAATTTCAGAATCCTTTTCTGATTCTCAGACAAATGATCAAGACACTTAGCATTTTTGAGAAAGAATACAATATTAGTATAGTATGGTTGCCTTTCTATGCTGGTAATAGCTTGATCATGTATTTCTATCTGATTTAGCTATACCAAATCCAGGTTCTCTTCTGTCATGAGATTTTCCAAGCCTTGTCCTCTTATTAACTTGGTGATATGGATCTCAAGGTTGAATTCTTGAATTCTGGTGATCCACTTACACCTTTTACCAGTTACCTCTGACTGTGTAAGGACATCCTTCACTGTTGAATGAGGAATATAAGCCTATATTTTAGCACAAACCAAGTAGGGTATAAAATATTTCACAGCTTTTACCATGACATAAGCATGTTTCTCCATTATTTCATAGTTAAGCTCTGCAGCCTGCAAAGATTTACTATAAAAAGCTATAGGATGCTCAAATCCTTGTTCATCCTTTTGAAGAAAAATAGCAGCAATTGTATGAAATGATGCAAATGAAAACAAAGAGAAAGGATTAGTATAATATGGAGATTTCAGAATTGGAGCCTCCTGTACTAACTTTTTTTGTTTTTTCAAATGCTTGTTGAGCTTCTTTATTCTAAGCAAATTTGGCATCTCTCTTTAACAATTTGACAATGGGTTTAACAATTTTTGCAAAATTTATTATGAATCTTCGGACAAAGTTGATCTTTCCTAAAGATGATTGCACACCTTTTAAATTTTTTGGAGCAATTACCTTTTGAATTGCATCCATTCTCTCAGGGTCTATTCTTACCCCTTCCCTAGACACTATATGTCCAAGCAACTTTCTCTCTTTGACTGCAAAATGACACTTCTTGGGATTTAGTGAGACACCATATTCCAATGCCTTATTAAAAATCTTATCCAAGTGATCACAGTGATCAAAAACCCTTTTAGAATATGCAGTCAAGTCATCCTGATAAATAACCATGAATAAATCAATAAATTCTCTGAATGCAACATCCATAGCCCTTTGAAAAGTTGCCCCTGCATTTATTAATCCAAAAGGCATTCTGATATACACATAAGTTCCCCATGGAGTAGTAAATGTAGTTTTGTACTACTCTAACTCTTTAACTAAGACCTGGTTATAACTTGAGAAACCATCCATCATAGACAACAACTCACAACCAGTCACCTTATGCAACATTGCTTCCATATTAGGTAAAGAATAATTGTCTTTTAATGAAGCAACATTTAGATACCTAAAATCCACACACAGTCTGATATCACCATTTTTATTTCTTACTGGCACTAAATTTGATACCCAAGTTGAATGTTTGATGGGCTGGATTATCCCAGCATCCTTGAGTTTCATGAAATTTTGTTGCATTTTAGGAGCCAACAAGGGATTAATAGGCCTCTATTTTTGCCTAAAAGGTTTCACATCTACTTTCAATGGGATTTCATGTTGAAAAAGGTCTTCTCTATATGCTTTCAATTCCTCATATGACCAAGAAAAGAAATGTTTATATTTTCTCAATAATTTGATCAGATTTATTCTTATATGAGATTCTAGACCTTTTCCAATGTAGACTATTTGAGGACTTATTTCAGATCCTAAATTTATTTCTTCCAAATCCTCAATCTTGGCATTGCTTAACTTTGATGGATCATTTTGTTGAGTACTAAACAATTCTTCAAGCTCAACCAAACCCCTAGGAATCTGATTAGAGCTTAACTGGACAACTTCATTTCCCAAGATGTAGTCTTTTCCATCATCATTTTCTAAAAAAGAACTAGAGTCTATGCTTTGGTTCTCATAATGGTCTAAACATTGCATGAACCTTAGAATATCTTGATCATCCTGGAAGACCTGCCAGTTGTATATGTTGTCTAGAACAACTGGTCTTGTTTTGACTTCTAGTATTGATACCCCATGTAAGGTCAAATCATCATTTTTTAAAGCAACATTTGCTAAAAAAATAGCCATTATATTTTTTGACCTTTCTAACCAATTTATATCAAACATTTCAAGTTGATCCCAAATAGCATATTTGTACATTTTCAATCTGTCATTTTTTACAACATATCTATATTTGACTTGTGCTACCACCAACTCAGAATCACCATAAACCTTTAAACACTTTATACCATGTTTGATAGCAATTTCAAGTCCTAAAAACAAAGCCTCATATTTTGCGGTATTGTTTGTACATTGGAAGGCTAATAGAAATGAGTATTTAAAAGTTATACCTGATGGAGATATCAAAAATCCTCCTACCCCTGATTCCTCTTTAGAGTAAGCACCATCAAAGTACATTATCCATAATCCATTTCTCTGCATAATCAACTCTCTGTTCAAAAGGTCAGCCTCTTCATTTTGATAATAAGGTTCATTTTTTTGCATCCTTAAATTTTCCATGTCTATGTCAATGCAATAATTAATGTTAGAGTCTTCATATTTTTCTATCATATGGGAAGTTCTACTCTCCCTTAAGACCTTAACATTTTCTCCAGCAATGTTAAAAGTAGCATATGATAAATCATTTTGTATACTACCTCCCACTGAAGCACTCCACTTTCTTGATAGTAACATGCCATAATGTGGTGGTATGTCAACCACAAGAACATTCATGGTCATTACTACATCAGGGCAGACTGCTAATTTGTAAGGCATAGCCTCAATGGTACCAATCACAAGGACCTCTCTAGAGTCCATAGCTCGAGATCTCCCATAAGGAGTATCAACTTGTAATCCCATTGACATCGTGATTTCAACTGGCATAACTGTATTAGATACTCCTGAATCAATCATGCAATTTTTTAGCATCTTATCATTAATTATTAATGAAAGAAAAATTGGGTTAACAACTTTTGGGGAAGAAGTTACATTCAAGAATATTTGAGGAATTTCAGATGTTAACACCTCAACTTCCTTTCCCTTGGTGATTGGATTCTTAGCAACATTCTCTAGACTTTGAACCTTTATTGTGGGCACACCATTTAGCAATGACATTACCTTTTCCTTGTGTTCTTTAATTCTCATCATTTCCAAAAATGGTACCTTAACTATCATCTAGGAAAAACATTGACCCATATCAACTGGAGTTTATCTTATATCTAAGAACTTTGATTTGTCAAAAGTGATATCATTTTCTACATTATGTTCTTTTAGAGCTGATTCTTTTAACTTTTTATTCTCTATCTTTTGAACATGAATACTTTTTTCTTGTCTTTTCATACCTTCTTCTTGTATAACATTTGGCTCCAAGGCTTTGGTAATGATTTTGACCTTATGTTTTTTTACATTTTCACTAGGTCCATCTTTTTTCTACTCATATTTAGTGTCTGTCTTATTTTCTTTTATAAAGACACCATATGGTTGACTACTAGCACCACCTACTACTCTATTTCTCAAGCGGTAATTGCTTCTAGCTTTGTTTACTAGATCCACAGTAATTCTAGCCTTCTCTTCATCAGAAGCTTTCCTAATGAGTGGAATATCTTGATTGTCTTGAGCATAACATCTTATATCATCATTAGTATCCTCAGTTTCACTATCAAATAAGATCTATTGATGATGATTCTCTATCCTCCTTTGTGAAATATAAGAATCATTATTTTCATCTTCACTATCTGAATCTACATCATGGCATGAATAAGTATTGGTCATACTATGATCACACTATTCACCCTCATCATTCCCCTATTCTTCACTTACTCTCAATTCTAAGGAAACAATACAAAAATCAGGGTTATGAGGGGCCTCGCATGCTTCACACCAAGCATCATCATTGCAGAAATGGATAGAATTTTTATGAAGAGGGTCTGGAGTTCTATTGTATGTCTTATCTTTTCTAAGCACAGTAACCGGCTTCCCATCTTTGAACTGATTTCCATAAGGATGGTTTTGCATTCTGTTTTGAGGATTATAAGTAGTATTATAAGAAGGTCTATTGTTCTAAGGAGCTTTATATTATTTATACTATGGTTCTTTTAGATTGCTCCAACTAAACCTTGATTAATCCCTCCTATTCAATTTACCAGATACTCTTCTTTTCATTTCAATATTGACTGCTATTTTATAAGCATCAGTAAGAGTTCTAGGGTTTTTATCTCTAAGAGCATATCCCATTTTAGAATCAAAGGCATTCAAATAAGTTGCTAGACATACCTATTCATCTAGCCTTATCTTCTGAAATAGCTTGTGCATAGCTCTCTGAAATCTTGTATTAAACTCTGTGACTTCCTCATTATAATTTTTTTTAATATTGTTGAACTCATTCAACAAAAAGCCTTTATTTGTTTTGTCTCCATATTGATCTTTAAACAAATCAATCAACTCATCCATAGAAACAACATATCCATTAGAAAGGCTCCTAAACCATTCTCTTGCATCTTCCACTAAGGACTGAACAAATAATTTCATTAATACATCCTCATGAGTAATATTCAAATCATCAACAAAATCAATGAATTTCCTTAAATATGTTTCACAAGAGATAACATTGTTACTGTTGGTTGTATTTCGTGTTTTGCCCTGTTCCTTGTCTTGTTCTCTGAGGTTTCTGGGTTTCGTGCTAATTCCATGTCAAAATCCTAAAAAACCCTATAAAATCCTAAACCCTAAGGCCTAATGTTG
>MU225156.1:937416-952067 GCA_018584345.1 Thuja plicata
GGATATTGATTAGTCCTTAGCAATTAGGCTTTTCTTGCCTCTGAACTCTGAGTCAGAATCAAGAGGTAACAAGATTCAAGTAAACATATCAAGCAGTATAGTTCATGCAAGAAAAATCCCTAACAGTTACCTACAAATTTTGGCAGTTTTTCTCCTATATCACCCACATCTTTAGGAAAAGCATTAGGATATCTAGGGATACCAACAAAATTAAATTGTTTGTACCTTTCAGTGTGCAATGGTTTCCTTTGAAAGCTATCATCCTCTTTAGAAGTAGTGGCCTTTGTTTTAGAAGCAGTAATATTCTCAGGGCCAGCATAAGCATATTTTGAAGAATGCAAAAAATTGACCTTCTTCTTCTTCATTTCAATGGTAGCAACCTCCATTTGTGTTTTTTCCAACATTTTTTCCATGGTTTCTTTTTCAATTCTCAGTTTCTCTAAATCAATGTCCAACTTGGACATTTGTTCAGTTAAAGGCTTTTGAAACTTAGGTTCTTGATGCCTACCTTCACTCATCTTTTGCTTTCCTCTATCCTTTTGTGCAATAGAAGCCTTCTGAGTGAATGATATTTCTTTGTCCTTCTAAGACCTCTATGTATCTTTCATAATTTGATGCTTTGAAGATCTTCTTATATTCTTATCAACATTCTTATGGTCACTCTCTCTCTCTCTCTCTCTCTCTCTCTCTCTCTCTCTCTCTCTTCATTTGTTGAACCAGGGAAAGCTATTTCAAGATGAACTTTTCTTCATTTTCTAGCATATCAGAGGGAGCATCTTTTGAATCTGAACTAGATGTGCTAGTCTCTTATCTCTCATTTGAAGTAGAGGTGACTGTGGGTGTTTCTAATACCCTTTCAACAAATTCTTCATACTCTAAATTATTTCCATTGTGATAATGCTGACCGGTATTCATATCTCTCCTAACATTACCCTCTTTTCCTCTTAGAGGGGTCTCATCCATATTAACTGGATTTCTCTTTTTTCTCCAAGGAATTTCTATCCTTGAGGATGATGGGATTCCACCATATAATACTTTCTCAGGATCAGTACTCATCCTTGACCTAGTATTCATTCTGAAATATATTTACTCAATTTCCACTAATCTTAGAGATTTTGTTTTAGAGTCACCACCCAGTAACTTGGGATGAATGAACACTTATCACAGGATATTTGACAACAACCACCAAAAATGAGTTGTAAAAATTTTAAACTTTGAAACACCAGATATTTTTGACTACTTGGACTAGAGATATTCTAAAATTTCTTAACCAGACTTTATAATCTCTAATCCCCAACAGAGTAGCCAATTTGTTAGGGTTTTTTCTTGCTATGCCTCTGAAAGATGCTTGAATACTTAAACAACTCTATGACTCCCAATGCCTTTTGACACTCTGACTCAAGCAAGAGAAAAACACTAATTGATGAGGTACTTTGATAACACTGGGGATACCTATTACCACCTCCTTATTTTTTGAGATCCACTGACTCAGGAAGGTTTTACCTATGACTGATTATTTTCTTGACAGTATCTTTAGAGTGGATTATACTTTATGTGCTGAATGCTCTATTTTTAGATGGACATGTATATAACAATGTAGATAACTATGACAATTCTGAGAAAAATCTTGACAATCCAAATCAATATCTTAGTGATAGTAGACAACAACATAACAAGGATTTGCATTCTTCTTTCCTTTAATAACTCTTACGAATCTAGGAGGAATAACCTATTTGATTTACTCTTCAAGAAATCAACAAACTTCAACTGTAACCTTCAGGAGCACAATTGATTCTACATAAAATACTCTAAAAATGATTGGTTTGGATAGTATTTGAATATTTGGATGATGATAGTTTATCAAATCAATTCCTAGACCAGTGCCTATCCTTTGGGCTTATAGAGTCAATAATTTGAAGTTTACAGCAATACACAAAAACAAAATACTGTAAGATGCCTTACAACTTACATGCAATTTAGATAAAATGCCTTACAAGTTATCTTGTCACCTCTATAATATTGTATCAAATCCTTAACTATCGTTATGCTCCCTGAAACTACTTACAAAACTTAGTTCTTTCCTTGAAAGAAACTTGCAAGTAATTAGATAGCTAACTTATAGCTAAAATGCTTAAAATTGCCTTGCAAATTTAAACATAAAAGAGCATACACAACAAATAAAGAGACAACAATGAAGATAGAGTAAAATTGCATAGTATTTTATTGATATGATCCTGCTTTAGTACATAAAAAGCTTAAAAGCTTAAAGATACAGACACAAATCTAGAAAGTTTGATTTTCAATATATTTCATCTCTCTAAACTATTACAATTTTGGTCTATTTATAGGTCCTTAACCATCTTGGAATCCTTCATGTTAGGATGCAACAAGCTTCAAATGTTTTAAGGAACCTAACCCTAAAAAGTATAGAAAAGACAGAAGAAGAGAATGTAGAAGTGGTGGAAGGACAAAAACATGGGATAAAATCTGATACTTTTAGTCCTTTTCTAGAATTTGGCACCTTTGTCTGACAATGTTCAGGATAGCTTTTGGTATTTATAGCAAGACTAAGTGACCACCATTACATGCTAACTTACACTCATCTTCATCAATAGCTAACCTCCCTATGCTCAATGATCAGGCACCAAGTGTTCCCCTTCATTCTTCATCTAGGACCTCTTCCTCCACCACAGTCTTCTTTTTCTTGGGCCTAGTCATTAGCTGCCATGATGTAAATTCATCCTTTGTTGGCCACTTCAAGCTCTATGTGCTCTGTACTTGTGCCTTCTTCCTTTCCCATTTGACATTTGTGATGCTTTTTACATCCATTAAGAATTTGTTCATGTTAGTTTCTGCTTTGAAGGCTTCATCCAGAATCTTATTGAAACCTTCCAAATCTAGATCTGATCCTAAAATAAATGCATCATTGCTAGGCATTTTGCTGTCAAATTCACTCCTCCAGGCCTCTAAGGCCTTCACTTGGTCATCTTCTCCTTTCAGAGGAGGAACAAATCTATTAAAATTTGGAGAAAACATGCTCAACTTAGCCTCTACCTGATTCAATTTACCCTTGAATAATGATAAGGCTATGTTAACCTTCTTGATTTCATCCGCAACCTCAGTTACAACTTTAGGTAAATCTGGTCTAAGGGGCTGAAAATAAGCAAGCTGTTCAAATAGTTGAACCCTAGGAGACCAATAAACAAAATAGTGGTTCAAAGTGGCAATGTACCCTATTACTTCTGTGTGTAAAGTGGGCAACTTGTTATAAGCATTCAGGATGACATCTATTTTATCCTTCATAATATCGATCCTATGCTATAGAATTCATTTAAATGCATTTAGGGATACCTCATTCTTATTTTTTCCCACATCTTCTTTTTCAACTACTTCCTCTGATTTTTCCTTTTCCTCTATCTGTAAGGACTATTGTGGAGGCACATAAACCACCTCAGGTTTCTCTTCTAGTTTCTCCAGAAACTTAGTAATTGCCTTATCCTACTGATGTATCTTTATATGGCACAATTCCCTATCCTTAGCTAGGGCACTAGTTTCCTCAATCAGAATGCTACACTTCTCAAATAGTTGCTTTGTCTTTTCTTCATTTAAGTGAGCCCAGTGAGTCATGATCTAAGAAATTTCTAGATCTCCTGTATTCTGCACTGTCTAGACCATTTGATTCCCCGCCATATTCTCTTGAATATTCACCAATTGAGGCTTTCAATCCTTGGGACATAGGCTCCACATGAAGAAGGCTTGTGATTTTGGAATATATCCAAATCCTTTTATCATATCACCCATCTGAACTTTGCTTGCCATTTTAAGGTCATGTTGCTTCCTGATTTGGTCAATGATGAATGTTGAGGCCAAGTCCCAGCCCTCAGCAAGCAAAATGCCACTGTTCAAAACCATTTGCCTTGCCTCATCTGGTGAGACATCTTCACTGTTAGGGTCATAGGCTTGTAAAGCTAATAGAGCCTCATTTGTAACCGTTTCTTCTCCATCTACTTTCAATTGAGCCCTTATCTGCTCTTTCTTATGCCATCTCAAAAATTCTTTAAATTCATCAGTCTTAATGAAATTATCATCACTTAGAAATTGTTGTTGATGTAACAATCTCTCATCAATACATGGCTTGAGAGGCAACTCTATATTCTCTTCTTCATCTTGTTGCTTCCTCTTCCCCTGTCTAATTAGCTTTCTTAGGTTATGATCATATAACCTATTTCTAGGAATGAGGGCATTTACTTTATCTCTCTTCTTCTCCTGCCTAACAGATGAAGTCGGACCAATGTCAACTTTTTTCCTCTTAGTAGAAGGCTCTTCTACATCATGTGGCTGTGAGACCTCTCTTAGGTCAATGATATGGCTCTCTCCTCTCTGCAACTATGGTGCCTCTACAACATCTTATTGGGGTTGATCAAACTGAGGTGGACGGGCATAATCACCATCACTATTACTCTCATACTCTGATTCTAATTGCTTAGGCTCTTTAGCTCCTTTGTTATCCAAGACATTGTCCAATTGTTCATAGAGTATGTAAAAATTATCATTCATAGCCTTAATCCTATCAAAATAAGGTAGATCAGGGTAAAAGCCTCTAAAAGACAACCCATTCCTCTTTTTTTTTTTTTCAAGATTCAGCAATTCCTGAATCCTCTCCCTTCTTGTTCTGATTTCATCTTCATCAAGAAGATTTCTGGTCACATCCTCTTCTATGCATAAACAATACACATTTGTATTAGGGATGGTAGGAGTCAAAATTTTCCTAACTCCTACCATGAATCCCTCAGGGTCAATGTATCTATATGATGCTGCCCCCATCTTGTAGCTCTCCAACCATTTACTGACTGAATCAATGGCACCCTTTCCAATGGTAAAATTCAAGGTCTTGAACTATCTAGGGTTTAAGGTCCCCTTCCTATGTGGCACAAAATGTTCATTATCTGTTAACAATAGTTGCAAGATGAATTCCATAGCAACAACTATGGATGGCACATGGTAAGGTAAGACATGAGGTGGATGAGTGCATCCATATACCCTAATCATGGTGAAATTCTCCTCTAAGAAGAAGTCTCCCCAGTTATGATCACCTTCCCACTTGTCTATATGCTCACAAGGCCTCAATAGTTGCAGCACATTGATTGGGAGCCTGGTTTTGTTGATACCCATGCTCTGCATTATTTGATATACAATCTAGTTCTCAAACCTATAGAAGTCACAATCCTTGGATTTATAATTCCAAATCCTAACCCAAAACTGAATGGGATTACGCTGGTCCTGAAAAATCCTCTGAGGATTCAAGTTGTTCACATTTGTAATCCCATAGTTAAAATGCAGTAACAAATGCATCAGGATGGAATAGTGAAAGAACATAGGTTCTTTCTCTTTGGGATCCTTCATCTTCTTCTGCGTAGCTACAAATCCTTCATGCATCTTGTCAATAATGTACTATATGTAGTCATAACTAGTGCTAGAATGCACCTCTTGTAAGTCAAGTTCCATCATCAAAATTCCAGCATTTATTTTCTCAGCTCCTCCATCTATCCCTAACACTCTACATAGGGCATAAGCAATATACTTGATATAAAAATACAGGTCCTTAAAGAAATCAAGTGAAGTCCCTGGCATAGGAGTGAGATGGTTCCTAACCTCTTTGAGCATATCCTTCTATAATTGACCCCTAGCAATACCAGGGTTTAACCTATACCTCTCCTCTTGCTTAGTAATATTTATTTTGGTGGACATGGTACTGTATAAGCCAAAGGCTTGCATAAATGAATTTCTATTCAAAATTAAAAGGGAAGTGCCATCATTTTTCTTATTTTTCCTAGACAAAACATCATAGTGGTTGGCAAAACCTAGAAACAAGTCTTCATCTATCTAGACATCAGGGACAATTAACCTAGCAAGACCACAAGTCCAAGGGTTTGACACCGGGATAGCTTTATCACAATTATTATAGAAGTAGTTGAAAAGAGAAAAACCTATTGATCCCAGAGTACAAGCATCTCTGATCTTATAGTAGTCATCTGCCAGCAAATTTTCATTGGCCCTCTTGTTCTGTGTAGAACCCAGAAACAACTTCAGGAATTCATCAGAGTAATTCCTTTTTCCTTTTGCATCATCCTCAACTTCATCACTTCTCCCACTGGTCAAAGCCACACTGATCACTTTACTCATCTTTCTCTATTTCAATCCTCTCTTTTACTAATATTGAGACAAATATCCTATCAGGATTCACCACTCTTCTTTGTGCGTAGTTTAGCAATTCAAGAAACTTGATAACTAGCTAGGTACTCTACAACTGACGAATTTTTTCTTTTCTGATAACAAAAGACCTAGCACCTCTTCGCTCTACAATTCTAAAGGTATGATAAGTTGAAAATGAGCTTTGATCAACTCTTTATGGTAATTGTTCTAAGTACATAGCTCATCATTTGAAATACAATCAATTCTGCTTTCAATTTAGCACGCTGTGAAATTGATTTAAATCCTATCTCTAGTTAATGAGTGTGATAGGAGATCAAAATCATATATGTGCATTTTCAGAAAAAACCCTTATAAAATTCAAAGAAGGTGACATGTCTTTAGATGATTGGTTCTTCGTCAGACATCTTAGCTACCCTTTTCATATAGCAATCAATATTCTAGATTTTCATTGGAGACAAAATCTTTCACATTGTCACGTCAGCAACTACCACCTTTTATGAATTTTCATATTCAGAAACCACGTGACTGTGTAATTTCTCCTTGTCACTGACCAAACTCCTTAACCCTTAATTCTTCTAGAGATCTAGCGACTGTGTTATTTTTCTGCTTGGCTAACGATAGTCAACTTCTGACGATCACGCGACTAAAGGAATCAAAGTCGCTAGATGAAATACTTAACTCAAAGTTCATTTTGGAGACTCCACAACTGATGGTTATCTTCACCTTTCACTATTATCTCCAAGTCACTGAATGTTATTTTTCTTTACGAGACCCCGCAACTAACCTTAGTCGCCTAGTCGCTATTTACAAATGTTAGTTGACAATTCTTTCAGATGCCATGTGACAAACTTCAACTTTTGATTTTAATTCAGAGACTATGCGACAAATGGTTATCTCATTGTCATGAGCACTTTTATTTTTAGGCACTTTCAATCAGAGACTTTGGGACCATCGTTGATCTTTTCACCTTTTACATCTAACAGCTCTGCTAAGTCACTGAGAAATCCTTAATACCTTGAAATTATTTAGAGACTATGGGACAAAAAAGTACTTTATACTCTTAGACTCCTAATCACCAGATGACCTCCTTCTTTTGGGAGACCACACGACTAACCTTTATCTTGTGCAATGTGGACATGTGTCTCTTCTAGCTGTTTGTCTCTGAATCACTGAATAAACATTGACTTAGCATCTTAATCCAGTGACTACCTGACTATCTCATATTCTAAACACCTTGTGGTTTGTCACAAAGTCTCAGCATCTTTTACTTAACTGTCATCTGACTTGGAGACTACGCGACACAAACCCTTTAACACATCACTTAACTGCACCCAATTTGGAGACCCCACGACTGATGCACTCGCTAAGTCTCATAAACATTTACTAACTGTTGGCTTCTTCACGTGACATCATGACTTAACTATTTTCCTTGGCTGTTGACTGCTAACGTGCTTCTTTATTGGGAGACTTTGTGACTGAAGGGCTCTACCAAGTCTCACAAAAAAATAAAGAATATTTTGTTTCCTCCAAAGACATCCTGACAATAGTTAATTGCCAAGTCTTATAAAAATAAAGAATATTCTCCTAAGATCAAGCGACCAGGTGACTATTATAAAAAGTACATGACTTAAGATGTTCAAAAAGGTAACACAAGAATAGAAACCTGATTGTCATTTTTAGGGCTTTTTTGCATTTTGATTTAGAACAGAGCTTAGGGTTTTGGGGTTTTCGAACTATTTATGTAGATTTTGACCTAAAGATGCAGAATTTTCACAGAGACATTACGAGAATGAGATACTTTTGACTTGGGAAAGAGAAGAGCATGAGGCCAATCAAAAATTTAGGACAAACAAACAAAAACCAGGAATACAACAAACAACTCTAACTTGTTATTGTGTTCCTTTAACCACTATTTCCTTGCACATACCTCCTTAAGAAATTTACTTGGCCAAAGAACAATTATATTCCCTTCACATTTTTGGGATGCGACACTTTATCTATCATTGTCATCCTCTCTGGATCAATCCTTACTCCAACTTTTGAAACAATGTGATGAAGTAGTTTTCCTTCAGTCACTCCAAACACACATTTTCTTGGATTCAAAGAAATGCCATAATCTAGTGCTCTGATATTTTTTTTCTAAATGAACAAAGTATTGGCTTTCCTCCTTTGAGTATGTTTTCAAATCATCCTAATAGACTGCCAATAATTCATCAATAAAATCTACAAAGGCAACATTCATATCTCTCTACAATGTAGCTCCTACATTTGTTAAGCCAAATGACATCCTAACATAGACATAGGTTCCTCATGGTGTTGTGAATGCAGTCTTCTATGGTTGTGCATCTTCAACCACTTTCTAGTTATATCTAGAGAAACCATCCATCATATACATGAGCTCACACCCACTCACTTTCTACAACATTGCTTCCATGTTAGGAAACCCAAAATTATCTTTTAATGAATATATATTTAGATTTCTAAAATCTACACATAGTCTTATGTCTCCATTTTTCTTTCTCACATGTACAAGGTTGGATACCCATGAAGAGTGTCTGATGGGCTTGATGATACCACCATCCCTAATTTTCATCAGTTCTTCTTGCATTTAGGGAGAAAGATGTTGGAAGTACAATAATGGGGAAAGCAAGATACTGAGAGGGGGGATGAATCAGATAATAAAACTTAACCACTTAAAACAAATCGATCCACATTCATACATATATGCATTTAACCTAACATTAGATAGTATCCACAACATTAAATATATAACTCATAACACAACATTTTGGTAACCTAGAAACCCAAATAGGTAAAACTACGGTGGGGATGACACCCAAAAAATTTCACTACTACAACAATAAAGTGTTCCTGATAGGGCAACAAGAGTTTGAGTAAAAAATGTAATCTACCTAGTTAAATGTCTATTTGGTTAAGAACTAAAGATCATTACAATCTACCTTGTCAAAGGATTTAAACTTACAGTAAAGTAAGCTCTCAGCTAAGAGATTTAAAATGGTCTGTTAGAACCACTCTGTTAAGATATTTCACCTAATAAACTTGTTAGAATGTTTCAAGTAGTTATCCTTCATTATGCACTTAGATGCTGATGATAGATCTGCTCTTTCCAATACCTTCTATGATCTCACAATCTGATATGTCTTTACTCTACTTTTCACTGCTCTATCATTCTTCTTGATCTAGGATTCTTCTCAAAATAATTCATTGTTCATCTTTTATGAATAACAACCCTTCTCTCACACATAGTATCTCTCTCTCTCTCTTTGTCACTCTTTTTTCTAGGGTTAGAAGCAATCTTATATGTTTTTTTAGATCTGGCAGCGAGATCTAGATCAACGATCAAGATCTATTATTCATGCCCCCAAGGCATTCTAATTTTTTGATTGGCTCCATGCCATGCATAGTATAAAACAATTAAATGTGTAATTAAATAAGTAGAAAAATAATAAATGAGTACATATGTCAGCCCAAATCTCATACAAGTCAGCCTAAACATTTTACATCAAAGTTTGAATCAATCCTGACATGTATACAAAAACTGTTATGCTCGCCACTTAACATCTCTGTCGCTCGACACTCAATATTATACTCGGCTCAGCATGATTTAACTCAACAACCTAAAACTTTCTTGGCAATGTTGCTCAGCCTTGCATGTTTAGCTTGACCACAGTGATAACAAACTAAAACTGCCTAAGTAAATGACTAATTGTTGGTCACTAATCATCAACAAAACTTAGGGATTAACAATCTCCCCCTTTGATATTAGTGGCAAAAACACACTTATCATTTCTTTTGATTCGTACCATCCAAAATGTTGCCTATGTACACAATTTACTCCCCCTAGGAATGTACATCATAGTACATACAAAAAATTGCATGCCTTCAAACAAAAATATTTACATTGATACCTATATTGATCTCCTTATGTTGTATCCTTGTCAGTCCTATCAGATTCCCCCTTGTTTTTGTCACTAATTGCAGGTGGGGTCAAGTTATACTTATCCAAAAACTATTTATGAAGATGTAAGGTGGATGTAAATACAATGTCCCAACTATCCTTAACAAACTTCATAACCTCTAATTTGACTTCTAGCTCGGCAGCTAGACTTACTAAACTTTCTGCAGTGGAGAGATGAGAATCTCTCTTAACCAATTATTTTGCAGATAAAATTTATTTCTAAATTACCTCCAGATGAGGTATCATGTTTGTTTGGATAGTAATCAATTTGGTCCTAATCTGACCATCTTTAGCCATGAGCACAGCTATCCTTCTTTGTGCATAAGTCAATCTGTTAAAATGTAAGGAGCTAGTGCTAGCATCCATACTCAGTGAACTTTCAGTTGACTTTAAGTCTAATTGCAATTTCTCTATGGCCTGTAGATTATCCTTTGTAAAGAATTCAACATCACATAACTTCTTATACAAAGAATAGAAATTAGTTGCAACTTCCTCCAAAATTTCTACAAGAGAAGAAAGTTCAACCTACTTTACCGCAATCTCTCCTGAGATTTTTGCTAGTACTTTGTTCTCTAATTTCCTCTTAGACCATTGCAATAAATTTTCATTAGATTCAATGTTATCATCATTTACCTTTTGCACAATATGAACTAACTGTTCAAGAATAGGGGCTTGAGGATTATCATCTTCCATGTCAAAAGATTTTACAAATATGTCCTTGATGTCATGTAACACCTGCTTTTGCTTCTACTCTCTTTTCATTTCCTCCTGTCTTTTCTTTCTCTTGGGTAATTCTTGAAGAGTCTCAATATGTTCATAAGATAAAACATTGGGATCCCATGGTGGAATCATAATAAATTCATCTAATGTGACATTAGGAGTGGGATACTTCTTCCTCATGAGTTTCCTCCTCTTAAGTTCCAGTGAGATATAGCTCGGCTTTGTTTCCTCAATAACTTTTCCTGTATGAGTAGTAGTCACCATTGCATCTTTCAATTCAGTCAAAATTTCTTATTGATCAGGCGTACCTCCTATTTTGATTCTAGTGGGAGTAGATTATGCTGAGTGTGGGAAACCAACCAACACTTGCACTACCTCTTGTTCCTTAGGTTCATTGTCACTATCCCTCATCTCCTCACCACTCGGCAATCCAACCATTTTCTTTAGATTTTTCACAACCTTTTTCATCTTTCTCTCCATGGTTCCTTCCTTAAGGTTCATGGATATCTTTTCCTTAGCTTCATCATAATTTCCAAATCTCTTTTCTTTTGTATCAATTTCCTCTGCTAGGAGTGTTGTGATAGCTGTTGATGTTTCATCAATGTTAACTTCATAGGGAAATGGCTCCAGCCACGATACCATAGGTGTCACAGCCTGAATATATGTGTAATCTGTGTCAACTAGAAAACATATCTCCTCAGAGTGTTTTTCCATAAGTGAACTAGGAATTCGAGTCCTCAACCTCATTCTCTTTTTGAATTCCACAAAGTAGTTTCCCACAATACTATTGAAATTATTTCCCAATTGCTGAATACATTCACTAATCTATATAGTAATAGGTCTATCCTTCTTCCAAACAATATTTCCTAGTGTAGGAAATGAATTATGTACAAAGAAGAATATGCAAACTAGTAAAGAGCCAAACTTACATAATGAGCTTTTAGCTTTTCTGATCGATAGTAAGTTATCAGCTAGTTGTGTCAATTGTAGCTCGGCAAGGTCGTAGGTGTGATTCTTCTTGACTATCTTTCATGATTGGTCCATAGCTATGCAAAGAACACTATCCAGTCAGCTCAACAGATAGAACTTATGTGCAATCACTCTCACTCCAAAGTCAAGTTCTAAATCTTCAATTGTAGAGATAGTCATACCTCTTTTGTTCCAAATAGCTCCAGTGTTTGCTTCTATCTCTTATTTACTTTGATCACTCATAGTTCACTTACCACTGATAATAGGATATCTAGTTACTTGATGAATAATATATTTAGTGATCCTAAATGGTCCATTGTCCAACCACATATGCATATTAGGAACTCGGCTTAGAAAAACCTTGATCCATTCATCCTTGAAGTTTGGCAGAAAATCTAGGGCACGAGTTAACCCTTTGTCGGATAAATGCTTGAATTCATCTTTCAGAACTCCATTTTTGCACAATTTGTTGTAGTATTTTCTCAATTCACTATCACCTACTTTGCTAATTTTAACCATGTAATAGGATCTAACATCGTGGATCATAAGTACTTTTGGTGGGATAGATGAGAGGGCTCCGTTCAGATCACCTAAAATTGCACTTTTGGGAATGGCTCAAAAGTTAGGAGGTGCACATGCATCACTTCTTACTAACTTAATTTCTTTCAGCTCTTCCTCTATTCCTTTGACTGGTGCGGAAGAACTTGCAGCCATAATCTCTGAAATTAGGGTTCAAAAATGAAGAACAGGGTACCTCGGCAAGTAACACTTTGCACTGTTCAAATTAGGGTTATTGACGGCATGTTGACGAGATTTTCAAAACAAACTTTACTAAGATCAAATCTGTAACTTCCTCGATCGCTCTGTGAATTTTGAAAATTGCAAGGTAAAATGAAGAATAAATTGTTCATCCTTATATAGACTCAAAAGGTCAAAGTAGATAAGAAATAAATATTCTTCCTGTTAGGTTAGTGTAAGCCAGCTATCATTGGCTAACTAACATGACTTGCATACTACTCGGCTTACCATACTAGGCCATTACACAACTTACTCGGCCAACCAACTCGGCACTTGTCACAAACATATCCTGGTGCATCTCAACATATGCAAATATGAACTTTGGCACATTTATATGTTAGGAACTGATGTAAGATTCAAAATTTAAATGCAGTTCCTTATATACCTCTATTGTTCAGTTAGAGATGGTGTGATCACCTGATCCATTGGATTGGATGACCTTGGCTTTAGTGGTTTCACTGTTGCTCGACTTTATTTTCCTTACCCATGTCTGGTTCATTTGTGCTCGTATTTCCTCAATAGTAGGAGTAGGTACTCTTTTCCTACACTCTCTCTTAGTGTGACCAATCTTCAAACAACTAAAATAGACTAGGCTTCCATTCATCCAACTCTTAGATTTCCCTCTGAAATGTGTCTTTAAGAAATCTTTAGGTGCATGTCCATATTATTCGTTGTAATGAAAACTCTACCTTGTGTTATAATCCCAGTTGTAAGTGTTTCCTTTCCTAGGTGCTTTTGTTTGTGTCTTTGATTTCCATTGCTATTTAGCATTGGATCTACAATCTTGTGCTTTATGACCATGTTTTTGACACTTGTAACAATAACCATTAAATCTTGGTTTGGGAGGTACATCACTTGCTTCAACCCAACATTCATGTGCTTTATGTCCAAATTTATTACAATTAAAATAGTAACCATTGAACTGAGGTTTAGGATTGGACTTACCTGTCTTGCTTCAAAAAATGTTTTCTATATGACCTAGTTTTCCATAGTGGTGGCAAACAGGGTTGTTGTGCTTTGTCTTTGCATTCCTCCTTTCACCATTCTTAGATGATTCTCCTTTCTCAGTAGATGTCTTTGGTTCAGTGTGACCTAATCTAGAAGAATCTTTTAGCCTTCTTGATGCTTCCATCAGATTCTCAAAATGAGTCAAGGCTTCATTAGGTTTATTCAACCTTTCATTCAGTTCCTTCTTAGATCTCAAATGATTTTTCAATTGATTGTTCTCAGATCTCTGATTCATCATTTCCATATCTTTCCTACTAATCTCATGATTCGCAAGTAGCAGTTGATTTTCCATGTCAACCTAATTGATTGTCATCATTTGCACATCATGTGTCCTTTCATCAAGTCTGACAGTTATCACTCTTTTATCTTCTTCTGTCATAGCTTTATCATCTTCAGCTTTCTTCTTTTGTTCCACTACTTCACATAGTCTCACTGTCTACATTTCTTGTTCTCTTTTCAATTTTTTGACTTCTTCACACAGTACATTATTCTTTTCTAGTAGATCTGCAATTGCTGCATTGCTTTCAGTAGAATCTCCATTCTAAAATAGATTTGCAGTGTCATCTTCCTGATAATGAGTATCATTCATTTGTTTGGCCAAATCTTTCCTAGCTGTCAATGATTTCTTCAATTCCTATCTTGCTATTTCAAGCTGATGTAATGCTAGCTGAATCTTGATCTTCTGATTCTCAATGACTTTACCCAACTTGTAAACCTCCATCTCAAGATCTGTACTGACAAGTTGATTAAAATATTTTGTAGGTGAACTATGCTCTGATACCAATTTTTGAAAGTACAATAATGGGGAAAGTAAGATACTGAGAGGGGGGGTGAATTAGATCTTAAAACTTAACCACTTAAAACAAATTGATCCACATTCATACATATATGAATTTAACCTAACATCAGATAGTATCCACAACATGAAATATATAACTCATAACACAGAATTTTGGTAACCCAG
>MU225156.1:992146-1019963 GCA_018584345.1 Thuja plicata
ACAATAGGAGAAGATGTTAGCTCTCTGAAAATAACATTTCTACTATGCAACACCTTACTAGTCACAAGATCCCAAAGCTTGTATCCTTTCACACCAACACTGTATCCGATGAAAATACATTTGACAAATTTGTTTTCCAACTTAGATCGTTTCTTCTTTGGAATATGTGCATAAGCTTCACAACCAAAAACATGAAGATTTCTACTTGAAGGCTTCTCACCAGACCACACCTCCATGGGTGTCTTACCAACAAGAGCTGAATTAGGAGATCTATTAATCAGATAGCAAGCAGTGGCCATAGCTTCGGCCCAAAACCTTTGTTCTAAACTAGCTCCACTAAGCATACTCCTAGCCTTCTCCATCAGTGTCCTGTTCATTCTCTCTGGAACTCCATTTTGCTATGGGGTGTAAGGATTTGTCTTATGTCTCTCAATTCCTTTTTCTTTACAGAACTATTCAAACTTTATGGAACAAAACTCACCACCATTATCAGTTCTCACACACTTGATTCTTTTACTAGTCTGATTCTCCACAAGAGCCTTAAATTCCTTGAACCGACTAAAAACCTGTGTCTTACTTTTCAGGAAATTTATCCAAGTCCTTCTACTATAATCATCTATAAAAGATACAAAATATATAGAACTGGAGATAGAAGGAACTTTTACAGGAAAAAATACATCAGAATGAATAAGATCCAAAATACCAAAAGACTTTTGAGAACTGGAGTAGAAATGAACATGATTTTTCTTACCATAAAAATAGTGTTCACAGAAATCAAATTTGAGATTACAATCATTTAGCCCCTCGATGAGATTTTTAGTTTTCAAGGTCCTAAGACCCTTCTCACCAATGTGGCCAAATCTCATATGTCACAACATTGTCTTTTCTGCAAGAAGCTTGCCTTCCAAAGTGTTTGCACCCTTAGGTACACTTACTGCACTGCCATCAGAACCCATTGCCACAATCTTCTTTACTGCTCATTCAGATGGTGGGGATGAAGTGATAGCCACTCTCTTCTTTGAAATAGAAGAACTATTGCACTAAGAAATGCATGCATCAAGCTGAAACAAAGTACCTTTCCTAGTACCTTTAGCGAGCACCATACAACCTCTCATCATCTTGCATCCATATTTCAAAAAGACAACTTGCACACCTACATCATTCAACATACTTATAGATAATAGGTTTCACGCCAAACCTAGAATGTGCATAACTCCATTGGTTCCCTTTACTCATCCATCAAGAAATCTAATAGTGACCCTTCTGCATCCAACTATCTTTAGGTGAGAATCATCACCCAAGTACACATTTCCACCACCAAACTCTTCATATTTGGAGAACCAATTTCGATGAGAGGTCATGTGAAAAGAAGCACCTGAGTCTACTAACCACACATCATTGGATGCATGATCTGCCAAAGCTGCAATAAAAGCATCTCCATCTTCTTGAGATTTTTCAGAAGCTAAATCTAAGCCTTTCTTCTTCTTCTTTAGTTCTTTACAGTCCCTCCAGAAGTGTCCAAATTTATCATAGTTCCAACATTTCACCTTGGACTTTCCAGGAGTCTTAGAACTCCCACATGATTTGGATCTTCCCTTCTTTGACTTATTGTCATTCTACTTTCCTTTGTCATTAAATCTCCCATGAACAATAAGGGCTTCCTTAGATGAGTCTGAAGTCTTTCTTCACATCTCCTTAGATAGTAGCAAAGACACCACATCATCCATATGGAATGTGACTATAGTACTTCTGAGATCCATCACAAGATGGTCTCACAAATCCGGCAAGGAACAAAGCAGGGTCATACATCAATCCTCCTCCTTGATCTTGGCACCGGATGATGCCAACTATGCAATCAATAAATTGAATGAGTTGAGATAATCAGTTATGGATCCACCTTCCTCCATTATTAAACAATACAACTTCTTTCTTAGGAACAAATTATTCACTAGAGATTTGGCCTGATACACAAACCCAAGCTGTGTCCACAAAGAATTTGTAGTAGTCTCATCAAGAAAATTCAGAAGAACAATATCTACTAGACAGAGTCTGATGAGACCCTTAGCCTTCCGATCCTTGATCTCCCAATCCAATTGAGATATCACTACAGGTCTAACATCAAGTGAAGTAGCCTCCCATAGATCATGGTCTTCAAGCATGTCTTCCATCTTGAGTTTCCACAACTCGAAATTAGTGCCATAAAATTTGTCCACCTCCATTCTACTGTATGAGGAACCTGCCATCTCAATCTGCACATAAGATTTAGAATGCTCTGCACAAAAAACTCCCACTCAACTTGAGATTAGCTCAAAAAACCCTACCCAACAACTAGGATCAAAATTTGATCAGGCTCTGATACCACTTGTAAGGAAACTCAGGTGTGGAAATAGCTTCCTACACTAATCTCTATAGGAAAGTATTGTGCAAATTATTTTAAATCCTTACAATTTCAGATTCGCTAACCACTTTAAAAAAGATATTGCAGCCACATACCATGCATACAGAAAATAGAGAATGACATAATGATTTACCTGGGGGAAAACCTTTCGGTAAAAAACCCCAGCACTCCAAAACCTGCACAATATATTATCTTCAACACAACGGTTACAACACACTGCAATGCAAGCTCTTTCAGGAGACAATCAACACTCTAAGATAAACCCAGTAGCACCAAATCATACCAACAATACACTCTTTTCATATACTTTCCTCTAACCCTAAAAAACACTTATATCATGCACTTTCCTTTTTAGGGCAACTTTCAAGGATAGTCATATTAGGGTTTTACCATTCTCCAGGAACCCTAAAAAAAATTTCAGGGCGATGCCTCGAACCCCACAGTTGGAAACAAAGGAGGAAGAGTGTAAAGTACTCAAATTTATTAGTTGCCACATGTCTTGCATGTCTTCACCTATCATTGAAATCTCCTAGAAATAGCTCTTATGTGTCATAAGAATCTGTCATAACCATTTCAGCCATGATCTCCTTACACACAATTCAAGGTGCCAACACATCAAGTGGAGTGACACATCAACATGCCAACTAGACATGTACACTCAAACTTAATTACATTATTTGCAAGAAAATATATTTTACAAAACAAATAATAAGAATAGGAATTATCCAAGGTTGAGACACCTTATTCCTAATAGTATCCAAGGTCATCCCAGCAAGATATTGTATGGTAGATCTAGATCCAACACATGGCAAACAGTTTCAATCAAGGTCAAGCCCACTTGTAAGGGTAGTGTGATCAAACCCTCACTTTCTCATTCTCTATCATCATAGGCCTTTATTGTGATTTTATTGTCTACATCCAGAAGGTCCTTAGAAAGATAGATGTTATGAATCATTTTCAATGTGCACAAATTTAAACCATATCCACCATCTATAAGGACTCATTTTATTTTTGTGGATTAGATTTTGGCTTCGATATGGAAGGATTTATTATGATGAAGGTCAGGACCATGAAATTCCTTATCAATGAAGACAAGGTGTTCTTGTGTGGCTAAGTTCCCAATCATAGCTTGGAATTGAGCAGGATTTATATTCTCAGGAACATGGGATTCATTTAGAGCATCTTCAAGGATTTCTTGTGAATTGGTGAGGTATGTAGGAGTTCCAGAATGGATATCTGTGTATGCGTCTGTCCTAACTAAGCTAATAGGTCATAGCATGAGTAAGGTTGAGTAGTAGTAGATAGTGTAGCTGGTGGATTTGTAGATGTAGAAGGTTTATTAGTAGCTTGGATAGTGACTCTGGGTCAGCATGTGGTAGAATTACAATCAGCGGCTTTGAGGATTATGGTGTTAACATGTGTGTCAGATTCTTCAATGTGGCTACAAAGAGAATCAAACCCAAAGATATCATTTTCTTCTAGACTCCCACATGTTCGATCATTTTTTGTGATAGCATTGGTAAAGTAATCATATAGGATTGTATTGGATGCATTGTTTTTTATTATGCAGTAGGAAGTGCTGATTGTAGACTTTAAGTTTCACATTAGATGAGGATGCATTCTGACCTTCAACTTTGATTTTCCCATCCTCAATGAGATCTTACACAAAGTGTTTGAGCTTCATGCATTTCTTTGTATCATGCCCTTTGATGCGATGATAATCACAATATTCATTATCTCTATACCAAAAGGGTTTAGGTTTATTCTCATCGAAACATCGAGTATTTGTATATATTATCATTCCTTGACCTGCAAGTTGTTTAAAGATCACGTCTAGGGGTTCTGCTAATGCTATGAATTTTTCATCTTTGTCGATTGTTGTTATTGTCGTTATTGTTGATGTTGTTTTTGATGTTTTTGTTGTTGTTGTTTTTGTTGTTGTTGTTTTTGTTGTTGTTGTTGTTGTTGTTGTTGTTGTTGTTGTGAGGTAACAAGTATGATTGGTTGCGTGGTTGTTGTTGATTATTGTTTTGATACTGATTCTAATTTTGATTATTTTGATTCTAATTTTGATTGTTCTGATTCTAGTTTTGATTGTTGTTGTGATTCTGATTTTGATTCTGACTGTTATTGTGATTGTTTTGATTATTATTGTTGGATAGTTGAATAGTTTAAACATGCTTGGAATCAGTCACTCCAACATTGAAAACTCCTTTGTTTTTACTCCATAATTTTAGTTTATCATTGTTGGAAGGAGTATAATATTTCATCCTACCTCTTTGCAAAAGGCCATCTTCAATGTCTTTTCCCTTTTTTACAAGGGATTGAAAGGTGTCAGGTGAGGCCATTTTCATTTGGAAAGACATCTTGGAGATCAAATTCTTTGTGAAGATGTCAATTAAGTGACTATCAAGTATTTTCTATGGCATGCCATTTGCAGTATGTCTCCATCATTGTAAGAAAATAGCAAAGGTTTCTCCATTATACCTTTTAGTATTGTACAAATCGCTGAGTGTGGCTTGATGCTCAATGTTATACAAATATTGTCCAACAAAATTCTCTGCAAGATTAGAGAAAGTAGAGATTGATCTATAAGGAAGGGTTGTGAACCATTCCAAAGATGTGCCTCCAATATTCCTAGTGAAGAGTCTTTTCAGGTAATTTTTGTTATAGAAAACTTCTTGACATGCGATGTAAATTATTTGAGATGTTGTAGAGGGCATGTTTCACCTTTGTATTTCTAAAATTTAGGCATCTCAAAATTTGGGGGGAATGGTTGCATTGTGATAGACTTGTCAAATGGATAGGGAAAAATCTCCTCAAAATAAAAATAATTTTTTCCCGCATTTTCTAAACCATGTACAATATTTTTGAGCTCATTAAATTGTTGGGCTAAATCTGGAGTATTATGTGG
Source organism: Thuja plicata (assembly GCA_018584345.1). Taxonomy (NCBI): domain Eukaryota; kingdom Viridiplantae; phylum Streptophyta; class Pinopsida; order Cupressales; family Cupressaceae; genus Thuja; species Thuja plicata. The sequence continues at coordinate 997,459 of MU225156.1, forward strand.
AGGAAATGGTGGCACATAAGCTCCACCTCCTCCAAATTGTGTAGCTGAAAACCTAGTGGAGGTCATACCAGTAGTAGGAGGGGGTATATATTGATAAGCTCTAGATGTGTTGGTTGTGGATGTCTTCATACCCATTGTTTGAAACATAGATGATGTAGGCAAAGGCATGGAAATATGCCCTATGTTTTTGACATTAGTGCTTTCTTCTTGAGTAGTATTTGTCATTATGTGAATGCTATTGTGTGTAGTAATGTTTGGCAAAATGCTTAGGATCTATTAGATTTGTTCTTGTGTCAATTGAGCTGATGATGTAGTTGTTGATACAGGCATTGATGGAGGTATCAACATGGAAGGTTCACTAAAAATTCCTTTACCAGTATCACGTGATGATGTAGCATTTGAATTAGAAGTCATGGTTGTGGTAGTGGCAGCGGAAAATTTGGCAATGCTTTGATTAAGGAGCGATTCATCAAATTCAGCGAGCACTATAATGCCATTTCAAATAAGATTCAAGAAGATTTAACCATTGTTTTGATTAATGGCATTTTCAACCATTTCTAAGTTATATGGATTGCTAAGGAAATCGTTCACTTGGGTAGGTCTTTCTTCTTTTTCTACTAACTTAGTTTCTTTGGGAACTTCCTCAGCTATTACTTTAGTGCCTTGAAAGTATTGATGGGAAAAAGGATTCTCCTCATAGGTTGCATTGTTGAGTATTGCACGCCTCATGTTTCTAGCTTGGGATTGAGTGACTACCATATAATGGCAGACTTGGAAGAATGGAAGACAAGAAGATGTGATATTGAGAGATGAAATGGAATGGAGAAAAGATCTAATTCTTGATTTGATTTGATTTGATTGGATTAGATTGATTAGATAAGGATTGATGATTGAATAAGGATTGATTTGATTTTTTGATGATTGATTTTGATTTAAAGGTTTTTAGAACAAAACCTAAGCATAAAAAGACCTTGTGATGAAACAAACACAAAAGGATTAAATGATATATGTTCTACTTGAAGATAGACTTGTGAGCTCAAGAAAAAAAAGACATCATTAATGGATTTAAGTCACTTATGACAACCTGATGGTCTCCAAGAAAATGTTGTATTTGTTTGAGGATGAAGGTCTATAATACTTTTGATTAAGGTATTTCAACCTAAAAAGGGATTGATTTGATTTGATGCAAAGAGGTTTGATCTAATGCTCCAAGAGAAAGAATGATGTTTGATAATGATGGAAGAATTGATTTTAGAAATAAGAGGGTTGTCTAATCGTATTGCTCAAGGGTGACAAAAGCATGGTTGATAGGATATTTAGCCATGAAATTGCAAATTTTGTTGTTGTACATGATTTTGTCAATTTTCTCACAATACTTAATTTCTTGCTTGATTAATGTGGAAATGTGTTGATATTCTTTGGATTTGCGAGTAGTCTCTTTTTTTTCTCGATAAACCAGAGGTGTTGGAAGCTTAATATTCTTATGTTTGTTAGAATCGGTCATGTCATATGGTGAAAATTTTTATTTTGACTGATTGAATGAATGATTTAGGACAAATGATTTCAAGATTCTATAGAGAACCAAATTTCAAATATTTTGATAGAATTTGAAGCTCACTGTTTTCAAGCGGAGACAAAAGTCTCAAACATAGCCGATGATATGCACAAATGGAAATCTACACAGGTAGTGATCTATGCTGATGTCAACTCCAGAGTAGAGATGACAGACTATTGATTTGAATAGATTTTTTGAATTTAGTTTGACTTTTGACATATTTATTCAATGACAAGAACCAATTTCAGCATAATCAAACTAGAAAATAACTAGCATAGGTCTTGAAAACAATCTAATCAAGGGACAAAGCAACCTTGAAGGATACAAGCAAGTGTCACAAATTTTTTTTGTTGGGTATTCCATTCATTTTTTTGTTTTTTCAATGTTCTTCAAGCACTTCAAACACAAGTCTACCTAAGGAATTGGCTTCGAATGAAATATTATATACCCATTGATTGGTAGTCCTTCGACTCACATAAAAGTGTCACTCCCGAAAGAGTGCCCATGTTTTTTCCTTTTTCCAGGTATTGTTTCCACACTACGAAGATCTCTTTCACAACACAATACCTTGGGACACATATGATGGGGAGCTTGGGGGGAGATTTTTCCCTCCCCTTGCACTATAATAAATCACTGTTTAGAGGTGAATCAAGTAGCTTCAATACCTAGAGTGCTTAGTAAGGGTCTCCATTCAATTGTATCCTCTATGTCCGTACAAGAATGATGTTGGAAAGATTGATACAATGTAGATAATTTTTATTTTTTCATTGATGTCAAACCTTAACTGGTGAGACTATTCCTATATGTTTGAGTACCATATCCATTGATTGATGAAGATTTGAAGAATAGGATAAAAAGAAGACCGAGGAAATGGTTGAGTTATGAGTATACACCAGGGTACTTGATCATTTGGCATTTTGGCAAAGTGATATGTTGTTTATCTTTCACTAATAATTCACTGGAAGGTCGATGCTGAGAAAAGAAAATTTGATGTCGAGCAAAGCGAAAGGTGATGTCGAGCAAAGCAAAGATGATGCTGAGTGCCACTGAAATACTGAGGGAGATAGAGAAAGTCAAGCAGTAGTATTTTAGTAATTGACGAGATTTGAGATCTCTGGCCAACATAGTTGATTTTATTGGGATATGTATTATTAATTAAGATTGGTCCACACTCATTAAATGCATAAGAAACTGTTATTAGTGCATGGATTCAATGTTTAATTAATGACTATATTGGAGAAGTAAATTAAATGTAATGATGGAAGGATCCATTGGATCTGACCTAACCTAAGATCTATGATCTTTATTAAGTGGAAAAAGATATATCTAACCTAGATGAAGAGGTATAATATAACCTACAGAGGTTATTGTCATGTGTCCAAGTGTAAGGAGAAGTTGTATGCAAGAGTATTACATGGTTAATTGACTGATTGGCAAGACCTAGCAAAGAAGGCTGAGTAGAGAAGCAAAGAGAGATTGCTTGATGGATTTCCAAGAAGATCTGAAGTTTGAGATGAAAATGGAGGCCACTGAGTGAATTAGCATTAGAGGTGAAATTGGATCAGGATTTACAAAGTAAGTTATATGTATCAGATCACACCTACTGATTACTTTCTAACCATTGTATCAGCTCAAATCCTTTAACCAGGTTGACCTAACAATCATTGTATAAATCCTTTGAAGAAGGTTACATTCAGATTAGAATGTTCTAACTCCTCTAACAAGGCCAACCCTGACAGGGTGATTAAATCCTTTAACCAGGTCACATTTGACAGTGTGTTTTGTAACCTTTAACAGGGTTGGCTCCTAACAGAGCTCACTTCAGAAGAGTGAAATTTTGGTAGCATGTTACTGGTGGTTTTTCCCATATTGGGTTTTCACGTTAAATCATGGTGTCAAAATGTGTGAATGTTTATGTTGTGTTTTACTGTTAAGTTTCCGTAAGCTTATTTCATAGTACACTAAACTGCACACTTTTGTTGTTTATTGATGACGAGTAGATCTGAGTTGTTGAAGTGGTATAAAGTTTTGTATGGGAACATCTAGACCTAAGGATAATTGATCCCCCCCTCTTATTTATTCTAAATTCCTTCTAACAATTAGTATCAACACTTTTTTTCTCTTGAAATAGTTTGAAGGTACTTGGAGATAAGATCAAGATGTATAAAATGGATGGACCAAATATTAACAAGGATAACTTTCCTGCATGGAAAAGTTTTATGAAACTTCACTTGGCTGGTATTGGTGATTCTACTAAATGACATGTTGAACAAGAATATGTAGCCCCTACTAGAGTTTTGAATGTGACACAATTAAGAGAAAAATATGAACATAATAAGGCAATGTTGGAACTTGCATCATCCCTGAACTATCATGAATTTGAGGACATCAAGGACTGTACAAGTGCAAAGTAGATGTGGAATACACTTTAAACAATTTATGGAGGTGACACAAATGTACTTAGAGCCAAATCTAAAAGATTGAGAGGTAAGTTTTATAATTTAAAAGTGCAAGAAGGAGAAAATATAGTGCAATATTATGATAGGATAAAGGAAGTTGTAAATGCTATTAGAGGAGCTAAGGTTACCATTGATGATGACACTATCATGACCAAGGTACTGAGAACACTTTTTCCTATTTATACTATTAGAGTATCTGCAATTCAAGAACTATTATGTACTCCTAACAATAATTTGACTCTAGAAATTTGGGTAGGCAGACTTACTACATTTGAGATGTCAAATTTTGACAACTATACTCCACAAACTATTGAATCTGCATTCAAGTCACAGATGGTCATCAACAAATCAAGGAAAGAAAAGAAATGTGTGAGCAGTTATAGTGACACTTTAGATAATGATCTAGAAGAGCTTGAGGCACTTATGGCAAGGAGACTAGCTAGAGGAAAAGAAAAATTCAGAGGTAAACTTCCTATTATTTGTTTCTCTTGTAACAAAGTTGGTCATATTGCTGCTAGATGTCCTGATAAGAATGATGAAAGAAGAGACAACAAGTACAAAGACAAAAAGGATGACTAAGACTACAGAAAGTACAAGGATTACAAAGGCAAAGGTAAGAAATCTTGTTACATAGCTGAAGTAGCCTCTGACAGTGAATATGATAAATCTGATGAAAATGATATAGAAGTTGTGTATGTTGCAATGAAAGATGATTCTGATTATGATGAGAAAAATGCATTAATTTCTTATATGACTAAAGGTGGTCATTGGATTATTGATAATGGTTGTTCACATCACATGATTGGTGATAAGGAAAAATTTGAAACCTTAGATCAATGTAAAGGTGGATATATTAAGTTTGGTAATGACACACCTTATAGAGTTAAAGGGAAAGGATAAATTAAATTGACTGAAAAGATTAGATGTGATGATGTGTATTGGATTGATGATCTTAAGTATAACCAATTGTGTTTTTCACAGTTGAACACTTCTGGTTATAGAGTTTAATTCCATCACACGAAAGCAAAGATATATGATGCCAATGGAGAATTAGTTGGAAGTGGTGAGAAGACTATAATTAACTTATTTTATCTAGACTTAGCTGAAGAGACATGCTTGTTTACACAATATAATGATGTTTGGTTATGGAATAAGAGGCTATGGCATGTTAACTTTGATAACTTGGTAAGAATAAGTAAATTTAAAAAGGTTAGAGGGTTGCCTAAGTTAAAGAAACCTAAGAATATAATGTGTAAACAATGTCAATTGGGCAAAATGACTAAATCTAGCTTTAAGAGAAAAACTCATACTTCTGAGAATATTTTGGAATTGGTTCATACTGACCTTTGTGGACCTTTTGGTGAGAAAAGTTATTGTGGAGACAAATATTTTATTTTATTTGTAGATGACTACTCTAGGATGATGGCTATTATGTTTCTTAAAGAAAAATCTGATGCATTTCAGTTATTTAAGTGGTACTTGGAAAAATTTGAAAAGGAAACATATAAGAGTCTGAAATGTCTGAGATCTAACAGAGGAGGTGAGTTTATTTCTAATGAGTTTAACAGGTTCTGTAATGACCGAGGGATAAAAAGACAGATTGTAATACCCTCTCCTATGGTGATACTTGGACTTTCTATTTTGGACATTCTATTATGATGGTTAGAACTATACATTTACATTTATTTTTTGTGGATGATGATATGTTTATTAGATGATTGATATGCTCATTTATGGTTATCATTTATATGTTTATGAGATTAGAAAACCACCTATTTTTATATGTTTTATGGATCTAACCCAAGGATTTGAATATAACCATTATCATGATGTTTTATGTTTCATGAATATGTGTCTGATGTGTTTTCATGACTCAGGATGAAGTTTTAGTTACTCACTTAGTGAGGTCCACATGATGTATTGATCCTGGTCATCTACTTGCATATATCTAATTTGTATGTATATCCATATGTATCCATGTATCTCTTCTTGGTGATGTAGGAGTGCAGGTACTGGGTATCGTCTCCACCTAGCTTCATAGGTTTGAGCGATCCCTCAAAATATTTGATTGTTGTTGTTGTTACGGAGATATCACCAGGTTCCACAAGAAGGAACTCTGCCTCTGATCCTTTTACCATTAGGTGGGGAGTTCCTGAGTCAGGCCCTTGTGTGGATGATGTATTTCTGTGTCCTCTCAGTTTGTTGGTTTTGTGGATCTTGTAGTTGGTTTCTTGTCTTTTGCATTCTTTGAGGATGAGGTTTTGAGTATGGTAGCTCTAATTGTCTTCATGGTATGTTCAATTTTGTTAGTAGATTATTGATGTAAATTATTGTATGATTTAGTAATTTATCTTTATTAGTAGATACTTATGTACTAGCGTATCTTGTTAGGAATGAGTTAGTATGTGATCAAATTTTGTGATTTCAATATCAATAATAATAAAGAATTCTATGATATTATTTTATAATATTCATAATAATAAAATGCCTACGGCAATAATAATAATAAATGTTTTAATAATAGTGGTATATTTCACCTTATATATCACTACTGTGTTTTGTAAAGAATATGGATTAGTATATGAATAAATAATATGTTTTATAATAATAATATTATGTTTTCAATAATATTTATAATAATAATAATAATATATGTACACATAGGCATATGGGTGCACACATATGCATATGCATACATATATTTATATAATTGTTGGTGAGTAAGTAATTATTGCATTATATTAATAATAATTAAATAAGTTAATGGGATGGTAAATGTGTTGGAAATAATAACTACTATTACCTTCCTTAAATAAAGGAAACATAAATTAGATTATGGTAATAGGTAAATATAGTTATATCTCTTTCCGGAAAGACTTTAATAATATTGTTTAAGCCTAATTATTAATGGATGGATAGTTGGGATGGTTGCATTAGTTGGATTACCCGTGCAACCACCTCCTCCAATCTATATATAGGAAAGATTTCTTGTGAGAAAGGGTGTTGGATAGGAGTTGATTCAAAAAGAAATAATAACAAGATTAGTATTATGCTTGTAGAAAAATTATATTTGTGAGGAGAGAATTCAATATTCTTTGAGTTTGGCTTTTGGTGGTTATAGGTAGAGGCTGGAGATTGTATCTAGAAGGATTGAAGGAGTGCTGGAAAAGTTTGAGCAGATTGGATTCTCCTTCATCAACTGAATCCACGTAGGACTCTAGGTTGGAATTCATCCTAAGTGTTAACTCTCCTTTGTATTATGAAATGATGAAAATATCATTGGATGTTTCTTTGTAATCTGTAATTTTTAATCCGTCATTTGTAATCTATCATTATTTATTTAATCCCAAGTTAGTATTATTATGATCTCGTATGTGGATTAGGGTTTGTATATAATCCATAATTAGTAGTTTATTTATACAAATATAGCATCAACTATTTATACATTATTTTAATTCTACCATCCGTTGCCATATCATTGTAATTCTTCCAGTTGTTGCTTTATCATTGTAGTCTATCATCCACTGCTTTATCATTGTAGTCTGTCAGCCGTGTATAGAAATATATGTTGCTATTTTGTCACCCGTTACTCTATTATTATATTAAGCCATCCGATTATACAAGTATAACATGGATTTAATTATCTGTCATAAAAGAATGCGGGCAGGTTAGGGTGAGGCAGAAAGAAAAAATATTTATACAAGTACAACATAGTATAACATTTAGAATATTTATACAAGTACAACATAGTATAACATTTAGAATATTTATACAAGTATAACATTTAGATTATTTATACAAGTATAAGTTTGATACTTTAATTTGTTATACTTTAAGTTATACTTATATAAGGAAATTAGGTACCTTTCAGGATGATTGAAATAGATTTCAGCTTCCTAGGAGTTAAGATGCAACTTCTAGATTTTAGATTTTTCAAAAAAATCAGACTTAGTTAAATTTCAGGCACGTGAGATTTTACAGAGCATTGTATTTTGGCATGTGAAATTTTGTGTAACTTTAAATATGTTCCTTATGTGTTTGGTGGAGGTTATATGGTGCATTTAGATGCTTTAATAGGGTTAGGATGTGTGTAGGAAGTAGGATTAGGGTTTAGGATTATCTAGGAGGATCAGGACCATTCTAGGCCTCCCTAAATGTTCCTAATTTTCCTAAACATCCCTAAACTACCTTATTATTTTCTATTCTTTGATGCAGTTCTCAAATGTGTTTATGATGTGTTTTTACTACATGTATGATGTATTTTTGATGTGTGGGTTAAGGGTATAAAACCTAAGAACACTAAGTGAGTGGCTCTCAGGGCAGGGCTGGGGCCCTAAGTGGCTAGAACCAGGATAACCGATTGAAGAGTTATTTAACAAGTGAAAATTTAATTAAACTTATGGGAATGGGTTCAAACACTAAAAAGATTAATGTATGCCTCACCCATGCCATTAGCACTAGTAAAGGCTATGGATGGGAGTGGCAGAAGGTACCTATGTGTAGGTACGATTGAATGGCGCTTGTCTGTACAAAAGGCATTCAATTCCACATTTGCCTACTTGGGGGCCAGGGCCCACAGTGACTAGTACTAGGACAACCCAAGGGGTGAGGGATATGCGATGAAACTCACTTAGTTTGTTGCTTAGAGTTTCTACCAAGCCTTAGAACCTTTCAGAAAATATTTTATACTTTGATCTTCTTTCTTTTGCTATTTGGGAAAGGTTACCCAACCCTAGGTATGGCCTAGCTATCCCTTCTTTGTGGACCTTGGTGTTTATCTCCTAGCATGAGGGAGTGGGCCTTTTGGTATCCACATGGTTGGGTGGTAAATATTTTTATCGAGGTATCTTTTGTGGATGAGGTGCTTGAGGATTCATGCTTGCTTAATGTTCCAGTTTGGAAGAATGAAGACTTTATCTTTCATGATGTAAAATTATTGTTACCTCCCAAGAGGAAATGAACATAATGTAATCATAAATGTACTTTCAAATGATGTATTTGGAATGGGTATACTTAGGAAAAAATAAAAAGGAAAGCATGAACTTTATGTATATGATGTTGGAAAAGAAAAGGATTTTGTAACATTCCAAGTAAAGTAGTATGTTTCTCATTATTGTTGATTAAGTGAAAAGCTATTGAAAAACAAATGTAATATTTTTAATGTATCAAATGATTTAGATGATTCTATTTGCTTTAAAAGTTATCTCATTCATTAATGATACTTAGGAATAAAAGTGGATTTAAATGGCAAATTGAAATGAAAGTACTTTGTATTTCTTTATAAATAATCTACAAATGTTGAGATGTAGTTTTCTTAAGAATTAAATCAAGTTACTAGTACACTAAATTGAATTAAATGAATTATGCATTTATTTAGAAGGGAACCTTGGAGGAATCTAAGTTAAACTATGTTTTGTTCATGTAATTCTTTAAAAATTCAAAAAAAATTCATAAATCATTACTTAGGTTTTCTTTTATAAAGAGAATCTTTGTTCTCTTCCCTGGTTCCCTTGCGGGGCATAACACAGATGTATACATCTAGGACACCACCACAGTATGGTATAGCTGAAAGAAAAAATTGATCTATCATGGATTGTGCCAGAACAATAATGATGGAGAAAAATGTTGCACATAAATATTGGACAGAAGCTGTAATTACAACAGTTTATACCTTGAACAGAGTACAAGTCAAGAAAGGTACAAATACTACACCTTATGAGCTATGCTATGGATATGCACCTACTATAAGTTATTTTAAAGTCTTTGGGAGTAGATGTTTTATACTGAAGGATAATAGAAATGGTAAACTTGATGTTAAAGGAGAAGAAGGCATATTTCTTGGATATTCTACCAAGAGTAAAGCATATTGTTAGATAGCTATATTTGCACCCTTATCCAAGCTCTCATAGTCTTGGTAATCTAGTGTAACATGGGAATCATCTCAAGGTTGTGGGACCTTTTGCTAACCGAGATGAGACCTTCAGATTCTAGGCCGGTTCCTCTTGATATGTCACCCAAATTTGATTCTTAACATGAAAATAAATTCTAGAGGGAAAAGGGATAGAAGGAATGCATGAAAGGGAAATGACTCAAATAAAATTATCCTACTAGGTGATACACCGAAGGTGACCCGAATCATAATACATTAACTAATCTCAGCATGAAACCTTTGAACAAATAGAACACAACTTCCTAGATAGGCTTGCATAAATATTTCATAAAGAGGCCTGAGATAAATAGAGGCTATTTAGGGAAAGAAGTAATTTCACAAACAATAGTATATTTACTATAAGTAGACATGGACTATGACCTACAAACAAACATCCATTTTTGCAATACGGCACAGGAATGAGACAAAATGATAGGGGACTATAGAATATCCACAAACTCATCTAAATCAAATCATCCACAGTAGTACACACTATTGCAAAAAGAAAGAGGGGTCAGGGACTCCAATATTTCACTAAAAATCAATCAATATATTCTAATTTATAAGAGAGATTCATACAAGAAAGCCCAGGGACATAAAAGATGTCACAAAAATATTTTGCAATATCTAAATATCAATGAAAGATTACAAAATATAGAAATCAGAGGGCAGAAAGAATGCCATGGATAATTTCCAAGTCAGAAAAACTCTGAGCTCTAAAGCTCTTAAAACTGCTATATATACTCTCCAGCATGTAGGCTTGGAGTCTTAAAATTTGATTAGGGTTAAATTATAATATATTTTCTTTGAATAAAAAAAACCCTAACTATCCCATCCGTCAAAATAAATTCTAGAATTATCTACTAAAGATCAGATCTATCTGTGAAAAGTAGCTTGCTATAAATGAAAATCTCTAAAAAAAGTCGGTGGATCTGATATGAAAGAAGACCATTCAAAATACATGGAATGAGGTCTTAATTAGGAAACCTAGCTTGGGTCAATTTGGCCATACTATTTGTAGAGAATGCCAAAAATCAAATTGCCCCTTCAAAAAAGTTGACTCAACCCCTACTCCTCCTAAAAGGTCACCCCCTATCCATCTAATCCTTTGCCAATCGGCTCTGCCATAACTATTTAAATCTTATCTGCAAAGATATTTGAATTTTTAAAATATTTGTATGACAACGGTCATAACTGGCACAGATATATGCATCGACGGCTGAGATCAAAATCTGATTTTACTTTAAAACGTAGCCACAGATAACTTTACTCACACCGGTCTCTGTATTATAACCTTGGGTTACCCTTTCTTTCTTGTCACTGAGTCACCCAACTATTCCCTTTAACCTTAGTTGTATCATGAGACTCGATGAAAATGCAGTCTCACAATCTCCTTACCTTTTTATTAACTCTACATCCTTTCAGAGACCTAGTGACAAAGGCAATATCATAGTCACCAAATAAAATGAAATATCCCATCGTGGTTATGAGACTTGGAAACTAAAGGAGTGTGGAACACGGGCCCATCAAGACATGCATCCCCCTGTTATTTTTTTATCATTGCCTTGTCACCACTATCACTTACATCAGCACTGATCTTAACTCAACCTACTCATAACCATGGAGAATCTGGAGACTTGATGACTGAGTAATCTCAAAGTCTCATAAATGAGTCTTAACCCTGCAGTTTATCACGAGAATCCCCGACTAAAAAGGACTTAACCTTATCCTACTTTTACTCAAGTTACACCCACAGGTTGAGAAAACACTTAGTCGTAGGATCTCATGATACCTTATTAGCCTTGGGTCATGCTTGGAGACTACGCGGCCAAAGGAAATCTTGGGGTCGCCGGATAAAATGGACTATGCTTTTTCCCTCATGCGACTTAGAGACTAAAGGTAATGTTAAAAGCGCACATGGAACTTTCAAGGAACTTAAGTGACCCAAAAAGGTAATGAGGAAATAGAGTGAGAAATGGCTGAGTTAGGGTTTTACCATGAACACTTAGGATTTTTATACTTAGGTTATTTGCATATTCAAGGAGAAAACATGGAACTAAAAATAAATGCAGAGGACACAACCAAGACCAAAAAATGTAAGGTCTTTCACAGGCTGGGCTCAACCCTCGTGGGAGCCTCATTTTACTCCACCTGTAGCCAATTTTACCAGATGAGGAAAATTTGGGTAACATTCTTGGCAATTCCTGCGGGATGTCTTCTTGCTAGACATTGAGAACCAGTAGCCTCTGAAATATTCCATTGGGCATGGAGTCATTTCAGTGAACAAAAACCTTCCTCTAACAGAAAAAAAAAAAAGATCTGAAACAAAACTTATGTGCATGAGCACTTCTTGAAAAGTTGGGAAGTTAGACTAGAAAGATTTGAAAGAAAGCAGGAAATCTAATCTACCCTAAGCTAACCCATAAAACAAACTTGGTTAAACAAAACCATTCACTAGACTACTAAAGTATCTCCCTTTTTTGAATAAAACATTTTGTAGTACATGCATAAGGACAACTACAAGTATCTAAGACATCTATAGATTTGTCAAACAAAAACAAGTTGCCACTACAAAACTGAGATCAGATTCACTTACCTCAATTTGATCATGTGAAGGTACCCTAGCGAACTCCATTTGGGATAGGTATCTGATAAGGCAGTGCCTTGAGATTTTGAAGGTAGAAACCCTCTCACTGGCATCTTCCCTCTTTTCATGGTTTTCCTCTTTCACTATGGAAAGCCATGTCATCTCCTCTTTAATGGTCAAAAAGTTGTCATCTCCTTCCTTTAAATTGGCCATAATCTCATCAAAGTTGTCAAGATCCTGAAAATCTAAAATTAGCTCCGAATTTCACTTAGGTGAAAAATCCTTTGAAAGAGAGTAATCCAAAAGTGGATCTTCTATAGAAGACACACAACTCTGAAATCCCACTCCAAGGAATAAGGGGTCATTATTGAGCCTTTCACAAAAAATCCCTATGATCTCTGAAAAATCACACTCTTCCAAGCCTTTGCTAATGTTCTCCTCTTGCTACTGTAAAGTTACAGGGGTATTTATGGAGATAACTTCATCATCCTACTCAATAAAATTAGGCAGCTCATCCACCAAGGTCATGTAATCTTCTTTGATATCCACCATCTGCTGAAATTGCACCTTTCACCTTGACTATTTTTTTGTCATAAGAAATGACATAGTCTCTGCTTCCTCATCAACATAGATGGGAAGCCCCTAAAATAGGTTTACAAAGATATCCACTTGAATATTCCTCTATTCTTTCTCAATTTTCTGCCCAAGCTCATCACAGTCCTCACTGAACTCTAAAGTCTCTGACCCTATCTCTTCTACATCATCATAGAGAAGCTTATTAACCACAAGCTCCAACCTTGATACTAACATAGTACCCTTGCAAAGGCTTGGTTTTTGAAAACCAGGAGGTAGAGATGGCCATTTCCATAGAGGTTCATCACCCTAAGAGACAATAGAGGCTTCTTGGGGTGAATCATTTCCTTGAACAAACTGCCCTGATTGATTAGTGGACTAATCTTTGGTCACAGTTTCCTGAGCAGGAGCCTTCACCTTAAAACTTGGAATATGCAATTGGAGGGGCTTAAGGGAATACATAGAAGGCATATTTAATTTGACTCTTGGTAAGTTAAATCCTGCACCTCTTTGGTGTTGCTCCACCCTTGCTGTAACCACTTCTCTAGGCTGTTGATGTTCTAGAGGCAGCTGCAAGTGCTCTATTGGCTTCTGTGCTCCAAGAGGATTCTTGAAGCTTGGAAATGAATGCCTTGTAGGTTCCTCATGCATAGGCTATGGGATAAAATGATACCTCCAATTTGGAAATGCAGGCCCAAGGGCTTCCCTTTCAATAATTTGAGCTTTAAACTTTGCTGACATAACTTTAGCTTGGCAATTGAGCTCTTCTTCAAATTGCTTCCCATGAAGCATCCCAATCTCTAGGATATACACTTGCAAGGTTATTCCTTCATGGTAGGGGGTTAACCCTTGAAAAATACCATGATTTTCCATATCTTTCTGCTCATAGGCTTGAGTTTCCATATCTTGCTGCGAATTCTTTATCTCAGATATTTGCTTGATCATGTCAAGCACTCTAGCTTTTATCTTTCCTTGTTCTCTAATAAACTCTGAGATATGAGGTTGCTATCTAATGGGCTGAAAAAGGGGGGGGTGGGAGGTAAGCATGGTGGGACAATTGACTATGCATTAAAATCTCTTGTTGTGACTTAAGGGCCCATGGGTTTTCTCTTTGGAGGGCTTGCTCATAATCTCTTACAAGAGCATAATCATCTAGGGCATGTTGGATATATTTATGGCCTTGTACGGTATGGAAGCTTGGGGTAAAATTAGGCCTTGGAGGGATTTGGTATGACTGATGACTATCCCACTGCATACTATTATTATAATAAGAAGGAGAGTAACCTAGCTATTCATAGCAACTTGACATGTCTACTTATATAGTTAGCTGGAATTTTGAAAAATAAACCTGGAACATACCAGCACTTTGACCTTTGAGACCAGTAGACCTATGTAGTCACCAGATATGCATAAAAATAACCTCTTCTAGGTATAAATCATGTCATTAGAATATCAGTGATAGCATGACTTTCTAGATAAAATTATTTATGGAGTCCCACCGGGCATGCCAGAACTATTAGACACCTAGAATTTCACCCTTATCCAAGCTCTCGTAGTCTTGGTAATCTAGCGTAACATGGGAATCATCTCAAGGTTGTGGGACCTTTTGATAACTGAGATAAGAGCTCTAGATTCTAGGCCGGTTCTTCTTGATATGTCACCCAAATTTGCTTCTTAACATGAAAATAAATTATTGAGGGAAAAGGGATAGAAGGAATGCATGAAAGGGAAATGACTGAAAGAAAATTATCCTACTAGGTGATACACTAAAGGTGACATGAATCATAATACATTGACTAATCTTAGCATGAAACCTTGGAGAAAATAGAACACAACTTCCTATATAGGCTTGCATAAATATTTCATAGAGAGGCCTGAGACAAACAGAGGCTATTCAGGGAAAGAAGTAATTTCACAAACAATAGCATACTTACTATAAGTAGACATGGACTATGACCTGCAAACAAACATCCATTTTTGTAATTCAGCATAGGAATGAGACAAAATGACAAGGGACTATAGAATATCCACAAACTCATCTAGATCAAATCATCCACAGTAGTACACACTATTGAAAAAAGAAAGAGGGGTCAGGGACTCCAATGTTTCACTAAAAATCATTCAATATATTCTAATTTAGTAAGAGAGATTTAGACAAGAAAGCCCAGGGACATAAAATATGTTACAAAAAGCTTTTGCAATATCTAAATATCAATGAAAGATTACAAACTATAGAAATTAGAGGGTATAAAGAATGCCACGGATAATTTCCAAGTCAGAAAAACTCTGAGCTCTAAAGCTCTTAAAAATGCTATATATACTCCCCAGCACGCAGGCTTGGAGTCTTAAAAATTTATTAGAGTTACATTATAATTTATTTTATTTGAATAACAGAAACCCTAACTATCTCATCCATCAAAAGAAATTTTGGAATTATCTACGGAAGATCAGATCTATCTTTGAAAAGTAGCTTGCTATAAATGAAAATCTTTGAAAAAAGGTCAGTGGATCTGATATGAAAGAAGACCAGTCAAAATACATGGAATGAGGTCTTAATTAGGAAACCTAGCTTGGGTCAATTTAGCTATACTATTTGTAGAGAATGCAAGAAATTAGATTTCCCCTTCAGAAAAGCTAACTCAACCCCTACTCCTCCTGAAAGGTCACCCCCTATCCATCTAATCCTCTGCCAGTCGGCTCTGCCATAACTGTTTAAATCTAATCTGTAAAGATATTTGAATTTTTAAAATATTTGTATGATAATGGTCACAACTAGGGTGGATATCTACATTGACGGCTAAGATCAAAATCTGATTTTACTTTAAAACATAGCCACAGATAACTTTACTCTACCTGAGCTCCGTATTATAGCCTTGGGTTCCCCTTTCTTCCTTGTCTCTGTATCTCCCAACTGTTCCCTTTAACCTTAGTTGTATCACGAGACTCGATGACAATGTAGTCTTGCAATCTCCTTACCTTTTTATTAAC
The DNA here is from genome assembly GCA_018584345.1 of Thuja plicata. Classification (NCBI taxonomy): domain Eukaryota; kingdom Viridiplantae; phylum Streptophyta; class Pinopsida; order Cupressales; family Cupressaceae; genus Thuja; species Thuja plicata. The sequence continues at coordinate 1,013,550 of MU225156.1, forward strand.
TCTGCATCCTTTTAGAGACCTAGCAACAAAGGCAATCTTGTAGTTGCCAAATAAAATGAAATATCCCATCGTGGTTATGAGACTTGGAGACTGAAGGAGTGTGGAACACGGGCCCATCAAGACACACGTCCCCCTCTTATTTTTTTACCATTACCTTGTCACCACTATCACTTACATCAACACTGACCTTAACTCAACCCGCTCATAACCATGGAGAATCTTGAGACTTGACAACTGAGTAATCTCAAAGTTTCATAAAGGTTTCTTAACCCTCCAGTTTATCACGAGACTCCCCGGCTGAAAAGGACTTAACCTTATCCTACTTTTACTCAAGTTACACCCATGGGTTGAGAAAACACTTAGTCATAGGATCTCATGATACCTTATTAGCCTTGGGTCATGCTTGGAGACTATGAAACTAAAGGAAACCTTGGGGTTGCTAGATAAAATGGACTATGCTTTTTCCCTCATGCGACTTAGAGACTAAAGGTAATGTTAAAAGCACACGTAAAACTTTCAAGGAACTTAAGCGACCCGATAAGGTAATGATAAAATAGAGTGAGAAATGGCTGAGTTAGGGTTTTACCATGAACGCTTAGGATTTTTATACTTAGGCTATTTTCATAGTCAAGGCAAAAATAGGGAACTAAAAAGATATGTAGAGGACATGACCAAGACCAGAAAAATTAAGGTCTTTCACAGGATGGGCTCAACCCTTGTAGGAGCCTCGTTTTACTCCATCTCTAGCCAATTTTACTAGATGAGGAAAATTTGGGTAACACATACAAGTGCTTGAATTCTAAGACTAACAAAATTGTGGAAAGTGCAATTGTTAGAATTGATTAATATGCAGAGAGAAATAAAGCTAAAAACATGATTGAGCCTGAAAGTTACATATCATTCACTTATCCTGAAGAGGAGGATTCTAACAAAACTAAGAATGAAGTTGTCAAGCAACAATCCACACCTGCCAAGACATAGAATGAAATTGTCGAGAAATAGGAGGTGACTACTGAGCTATCTGATGGAGATGTCGAGTCACAGTTTCAACCTAAACTGAACATGAACGATCAAACTGAACCTGAGAAAAACCCTACTTTGGCAAAGTACATGAGAAGGCACGATAAACCTAATAAAATAATAGGAGCAAAGGATTCTGTAGCTATGACAAGAAGAAAATTAAAAGAAGAAACATGTTTTCTATGTAATTTTGAGCCTAAGACAGTAAAAGATGCTTTATGTTGGAGATTTGATTCTTTTCAGTTGATTGATTGTATGTTTGTCATTGATGACAACATATAATACACAGTAGTGATTCTATATGTACTTATCAGAATGATGACATGAAGACTTTCATGGTTAGCTACATTTTTTTGACATGTTTATTATGTTATGTTCATACACGCAGATCCAGATATGATGTTTCAATCAAGTTGTGTAATTTTGTTAGTGGCAGTTACATTTCTAGAAGAGTATTTGTTTAGAGCCGACGTATGTAACGTATTTCTTGAGTTGCACCTATCTTCAAGATATGTGTGTGTATATTCATGATTAGTTATGAGTTGATGATATTTATCTAAAGGTGCTAAACATGTTTCAAGAATATTGCAAAGTTAGAGTTAATTTGGTGAGGCTGACTTAGTGAAGCATCGCATCTATTCAGTTTATACTTGTGCAGTTGTAATTATGCTTGAGTGCTTAGTAGAGCCGACAAGGATGTTATGAAGAGTTGTCTTATAGGTCCCATGATCTCATACTTTGAGGAAGATACTTATATAAAGTCAATTGTGATATGCTAAGTGTGAATGATATGAAAAAAGATAGAAGATGTACAGAGCAGAATATCAGATGTGGTTCATTCATCAAGAGTCTATGTGAAGAAGAAGTGAAAGATTGTAATACACTGGAACTGATAAAGATAGCAGGTCTACTCTATAGTTCATCATCAGATATAGTGTATATCTTTTATACAGAAGGTTTTAGCCTTCACCATTAGTGAGCTTTCGGACAGTGAGTCCACCACCCCTAACAGGGTTATTTGTAAAAGACTCCTAATAGGGTCCGACCCTTAACCAGGTCACTATACTTATTGCATTGTAAATTACAACTCCTAACAAGGTTGAAATATATTCTAACATGGATTACTATAAACAAGTATAGTTCATTGTGGGTGCTAATTCCCACCGGGGTTTTTGCCATTTGGTTTCCCTGTAATCAAATTGTGTGTTGTGTACTGTGTTATTTGATTAAGTATTTACTTTGTTGTATTTTGAAGTTAAGGAAGAAAAATAATTAAAGTTATTGATAACTGATTCACCNCCCCCCCCCCCCCCCCCCTCTTAGTTATCCTTTGGGACTATTCTAACAATTGGTATCAAAGCCAAGTGCCTTGGAGAAGAAGCCTAACAGCTTAAGGTAGATTAGATGTCTTACTTCAGAAAAGAAAGCCCCAAGTTTGATGGAGAAAATTATCTGAATTGGAAAAACAAAATGATAACACATCTACAGTGTATTGGCTTTGAGATATTTGAAATTACTACACAAGAATTTGTAATTCCATCTCTAAAAGGCCTTTCAAAGGATGATGCTACTAATATAGAAAAGGAAAAATTTACCAATAATGCAATTGGTAAAGAATCCCTAATCAGTGCCTTATCCGACAGTGAATTTTCTGAGATCAAGAAATTTGACAAAGCATATACCATATAGAAGTATTTAGAAGATATGTTTGAAGGAGATATTCAAGAAAAGAATGCACACATGAAGACATGGAAAAATAAATTCAACAGTCTTGAGATGTTACCTGAAGAGAACATTAGAGCTTACAATCAAAGGATAAATGAACAAGTCTCTGGAATCAGAAACAATGGTGGAGAAATATCAGAAGAAGATATAATGGACAAGTTTCTAACTACTTTAACATCAGACTATGAAAAAAAGATAAGTATTCTAGAGGAAACCATACAATTCTCATAAGACTTCAAGAGAGAGACTTTGATTAGAAAAATATTTGCATTTGAGATATCAAGATTGAAGAGTGAACCTAAAAGTGAAACAGCTTTCAAAGCCTCAGTCAATGGTAATAAATCCTTACACATCTCTTGTCATAATGAGAAAGAAGAAGCTGATGAAGAACTAGAAGAAATCATTACAATGATTGCTAAAAGAGAAAAGAAAGGAAAAGGAAAATATGAAGGACAACTTCCATTCAAATGCTTTTCATGTAACAAGATTGGTCACTTTGCATCTAAGTGTCCCACAAGATTCAAGAAGTTTAAAGATCTGATTACAAACCTAAATATAAGAAGGAATGTTATCATGCTAAAGAAGGTGTAACTGATGAAGATTTAGGAGAAGATGAAATTGGATTTGTTTCCCTTAGAGACATGGAAAGGTTTCTCGAGGAAATGGACATTGTAGATGAAAAGGAAGAACAAGAGTTAGCCTTAATTTCCAAAGCAGACATCAGAACTGATTGGATCATTGATAGTGGATGCTCTCATCATATGATAGGTGACAAGGATAGATTTGTTCATTTAGACAAATACAAAGGTGGTATGGTTATATTTGGAGATAACACTCCTAAACCTATCATAGGCAGAGGTTCTATCACTTTGGATGGAAAGAACAAGACATATGATGTTCTATATGTTGATGGATTACATCATAACTTACTAAGTGTTGAAAAACTACTTGACAAAGGTTATCATTTGGAGTTCAAAGACAACAAGTGTATCATTAACAACAAGGATGGAGACATGATTGCATCAGGCTCCAAAACAAAAGGTAGTGTTTTTCAGCTCAATTCTGATGTAAGTTGTTTTTTTGCAAAAGTAGATGACAGTTGGTTATGGCACAAGAGACTATGTCATATCAATTTTGATAACATAGTAAAGATAAGTAATTTTAAGGTAGTCAGAGACCTTCCTAGTATTGACAGACCAATTGACACAATATGCAGGGAATGTGTTATGGGAAATCATGTAAGGAGTTCCTTCAAAAGAAAGCAGAACTTAGCTGAAAACAAATTGGTCCTAGTGCATATAGATTTGTGTGGTCCTACTCAAACAAGATCATATTATGGAGAAAGGAATTTCATTTCATTTGTTGATGATTATTCTAAGATGATGTGGGTTGCATTCTTAAAGGAGAAGTCTGAAGCCTTTGAAAAGTTTAAAATATTCAAAGCTAAGGTTGAGAATGAATCTAGACTAAAATTGAAATGTTTAAGATCAGATAGAGGAGGAGAGTTCACCTTTGACCAATTCTATGATTGTTGTGAAGAACGTGGAATTAAAAGACAATTGAGTTCCCCTAGAACCCCTCAGTAGAATAGAATTTTAGAAAGGAGGAACAAGATTATACTTGATACAGCGCGCACTATGATGATTGAAGGAAAAGTTGCACACACATATTGGAGAGATGCAGTGAATAAAGTAGTCTATTCTATCAACAAAACTCAATTAAGGCCAGGCACAGAGAAGACATCCTTTGAACTTTGGTTTGGTAATGTACCTACAGTAAAGCAATTCAGAATCTTTGGTAGCAAGTGCTACATCAAGAGAGATGATGGTGTTGGTAAGTTTGATGCCAGAAGTGATGAAGGTATTTTCGTTGGTTACTCTAAAAAAAGAAAAGCATATAGATGTTTTAATTTGAGATTGAAAAAGGTAATTGAAAGTACTCATGTAAAAATTGATGAGAAGTTTATGGTTCAAGAAAGATAATATGAATATGCACCTATGATTGCAGATGAACCCAGGCCTAGCAGCAAAGATACTTTTATTGAAGAAATGTTTGATTGCATTGATGTCTCATAGAATGACCCTGAATCAAGCAGAGAAGAATCACAGATTACAGAAGAAGAAGTCACACCTAAGGTTCCAAAATTCACATCTAGATACCACTCTAAAGATGATATCATTGGAGATCATAGCAACAACATTTTGACTAGATAAAAATAAAAAAGTCTAGCAATGGATGAAGAGGTATGTTTACTTTCATAGATTGAAACTTTAAGTGTTGAAGATGCTTTTAATGATTCTGATTGGAAGAATGCAATGAAAGAAGAATTAGATCAGATAATTAAAAATGATACATGGGAATTGTTCCCTAGACCCAGTCACAAAAATGTGATTGGAACAAAGTGGGTATTCATAAACAAGATGAATGAAGATGGTACGTTAGTTAGAAACAAAGTAAGATTGGTATGTAAAGGATATGTGTAGAGAGAAGGAATAGACTACACTGATACATTTTCCCTAGTGAGTAGACTGGAAGCCATTAAATTGTTTTTGGCATATGCAACATTCAAAGAATTTAAAGTTTATCAAATGGATGTAAAATAAGCTTTTCTGAATGGTGACTTGAATGAAGAAGTCTACATAGAACAGCCTAAAGGATTTAAACTTTTAGATAAACCAGACATAGTATGCAGATTAAAGAAAGAACTCTATGGTCTTAAATAGGCCCCAAGAGCTTGGTACAAGAGACTTGATGGTTATCTTACCAAGATTGGATTCAAGAAAGGAGCAACAGATTATAACCTATTCACAAGAGAGACACCTGATGGATTATTATTAATTTTAATATTAATTGATGATATTAAATCTTCGGAGGTAATGACAAGCTCAGTACAAAATTTACAAAAGAAATGCAGAATGAATTTGAAATGAGCATGATTGGTCCTATAAAATACTTTTTGGGATTGAATGTAAAGCAAACAGATAAAGGTATATTCATTAATCAGTCAAAATATGTGAAGTAAATATTGAAGACCTTCCAGATGGAAGACTGTAAGCCAATATGCACTCCCATGATAATAGGAAGCAAGCTTTCAAAAGATGATGATTCCACAACAGTTGATAAGACATTATACAAATCTATGATTGGTAAACTTGTTTATCTAACTCAATCTAGACCTGACATATCTAATGCAGTTGGCATTGTTGGAAGAGTTGCAGTTGAACCCAAGTAGAATCACCTAATGGCAATCAAGACGATATTCAGATATCAAAAGGGAACTATAGACTATGGTTTATGGTATCCTAAATCAGAGAATGTACAACTTCATGTGTATATAGATGCAGATTGGGCAGGTTGTATTGATGATAGGAAGAGCACTTCAGGAGGAGCACTATTTCTTGGAGACAGGTTGGTTTCTTAGATAAGCAAGACATAGAACTATATTTCTCAGTCAACAATAGAAGCTGAATATGTTGCAGCAACCCTAAATTGTTCAACCATGGTTTGGATCAAGCAGATGGTTAAAGACTTTGGCATTCAGTTTGATTATCCTATTGTTATTCACTGTGATAATACTAGCACTATCAACATGTCTAAGAACCCTATGATGCACGCAAAGACAAAACACATAGAGATCAAGTACCATTTTTTAAGAGAAAAGGTTGCAGA